>CM040747.1:41596685-41661071 GCA_022829145.1 Albula goreensis | reverse complement strand
GATGATTTTACTCTCTATCCATCTCTAAATGGAAACTTCAGCATGAATTTCCCTCATCTATTGACACTGTTAGTGTAATAAATAAAATCAGAGAAATGGAAGCTGTGTTTTCTTCATCTTCTATGAAACTAGCCTTACCAGCACAGAGCTCCCCTCCCAGCACAGAGCTCTCCTCCCCAGCACAGAGCTCTCCCCCAGCACAGAGCTCTCCTCCCCAGCACAGTGCCATAGCACAGGACTGGCCTGTGAAAATAATTTTACCCCTGAATCTCAAATTCTTTAGTTATTCAACTGAGCTCAGACCAATCTGTCACAAGGTTAACATAACTTTTGATCAGAATGTTGATATATTACAGAGTGTACAAACTTGGGAATTACTATGGAGATGTAACAGTATGACATCAGCTATCTGTGGACTGTACACTGTATGTATATGGTGTGTGTGTGTGTGTGTCTGTGTGTGTGTGTGTGTGTGTGTGTGTGTGTGTGTGTGTGTGTGTGTGTGTGTGTTGTGTGAGAGAGAGGGAGAGAGAGAGAGTGTGTTTATGTGGTTTTTGTCTGCGCAAGAGTATTAACTATTCATGTATCACTATTTCACACATTAAATGTGAATCACATATCTGTTACTTTCACTCTTAAGCTCTCAGTGAGAATTTCCAATGCAGTGTTACATCCATGATGCTCTTGGTTTCTACAAGATTTTTAATGTTAATCTTCTCACTTCTGTGTCAGTGTAAATTATTGGTGCACATAAAATAAGTGATGTTGTGGTACAGAAGTGTGTGGTTCAGCAGTAGCAGCTCTGATGTTGGTTCTGTGTGTGACACAGAGAAGCTCCTCTTTAGCTCAGAGAGGTTTATATACAGGTCTGTAGCTCTCTATTGCCCCCTAGAGCCCTGCTGGCAGTACAGCAGTATCCTGGGTCAGTGCCTCCCCCCTCAGCACCTGCAGTAGGTCCCAGCTGCAGCAGTGCAGTCTCTGTGCAGTCTGACTGAGGGAGGTTTTTGTACGGGTCTGTATCACTGTGTGAACACATAGCTGCTGCTGATCACATGGAAACTCTGACAGTAGTAATCTCCTGCATCTTCAGCCTGGACTCCACTGATGGTCAGAGTGAAGTCAGTCCCAGATCCACTGCCACTGAATCGATCAGGAATCCCTGAGTAACGTGATGTTGCATAGTAGATCAGGAGTTTAGGAGCTTCTCCAGGTTTTTGCTGATACCATGCTAGGCAGTGCTTACCACTATAGACATACACAGCAGTGCTGGTTCTACAGCTCAGCGTGACAGTGTCTCCTATGAGAGCAGATTTACCAGCAGGAGTCTGAGTCACAGTCACCTGTCCTGTAGACTCTGCGGAGAAGAAACAACACCTTAAAAATCCTGTATTTAGCAACATACAACATATATTATTTAATAGATATGTAACAATCAGATTATCTGATGACATCACAGAAATACATGTTTTTGTTGATTTTATAACTTTTCAATTGACAATTATAATATGTGTTTCTGAATGTTCCCAACTCTTACCCTGAATGCAGAAAGCGAGTGCCCAGATGAAGATGGTGATAAAAGTCATTGTTGCTGTGGGTTCTGTTGCCATGAAGGACAGCTCTCAGTCATCAAGTGTTAAACTCACAGGACTATAAACACTCCCAGAGCACTGAAGCATGTGCTGCCAATGCAAAGTGTCTTCTCTATGCAAATGGTCTTCCTGGGTACAGCAGGCACTTGTAGCCCAGCAGTGCTGTGGAGGCAGACTAGGGCTTTTGGGCTGTGACACAGACAGAGCAGTTTAACACTGGTGTAACAGTGTCTGGACAGCAGGATCACAATCCAAACCAACATCACTCACATTTTGCCATCATATTCTTTTTCTCACATGTACCCCTGTTAAACAGCACATACACCCCTCCTCTGACTCATCTCTATAGATGCAGCATTGGCCTTTGAGCAGGTGAAATTGCATGAAGAAACCTCGGGTTTTGCCTAATGTTAATGCTATGGGTTAAGTTAGTTATAAGTTAGTTATCCTCTATCACTACTGCACTGACAAGTAATGCATATTGTGATTGATTCCCATTGTATTAAATTACCAGTCAGGTCTGGCTTCTGCAGCCATTGCTGTTTCTGCACTGCAGTGAATGAGGCTATTGCTGCTTTCCTACATAAACATGCTAAATTAACTGGATGTGATCTGAACATTATCCTGATTGGTAATAACTCAGTTTCATTTAAACTGGGTAATTCTGAGAGGGGAATAATCGAGCTCTGATCTGATGTGTTCCTGCTCAGGAGTGCCTCTCAGTGTAGGGTGAGAGTAACACACAGTAAAATAAAGAGTACTATAATGCATTTCCATGACTGCAAAGTAAGTAATAGTCATTTAACACTTTACTTGTAAAAGCAATAATGAGTACTGTTTAATATATCACAGCTTTTATGTGTATGTGCATTTATAACATTAAATGAAACCCATAAATAAGTTTCATGGGTTTTTGAAGTACATTGGATTGTTTCCCAAGAATTATTAGCTTATATTTTTGATTCAAGAATAAGGTCATTCATGCATTTTCACATCAATATTACATTTTCAAATTTATATGGTTATCATCTATGAGAACTACACAGAGAAATGAATAATTAGTCCTGTGACACTAATGAATAATTAGTCCAGTGGCTGGTGTGGTCAGTGAGCCGGGTGGCGAGTGGAAGGAAAAACACAGAAGTTTAAACAAGAAGTGGCCAAAGGCCTTTTATTTGACCCTTTTCCCAGGGAAAACCCAACAAAACAAATGGCAGCTGAAACTGAAAAACAGCACCACCAGGGAAACCACAAATAACACAAACCCAGCCCAAACCCAAAAGAAGTCCTCATTCAGCCTCTCAGGCTGTGCTTAAATAGAAGGCCTAATTGAAGGCAAGTGCTCACAGCTGAGTTGATTAGAAATCACTCTCAGGTGAGGCTGCCTGTTAGTGAGGCCTCTGCTGCTGCAGCTCCAGTTAACTCTCCAGGCTGAGGGAGGGAACCAGGAGACTGACAGCAGTACAGTGGGAGGAGCTGAGGAGCTTGCTCCTCCCTCCACCTCTCCCAGCACCACAGTCCTATAAAATTTGATGTCCATTTATCAACTTTTGTTGGTTTTGTAAAAATGCAAGTTACAAGATACGAGATAAGATATAACTCATATTTCATCATAAAATGATATAATGTATGCAAATCAGCAATGAAAATACATTTCAACACTATGTCACTTCTATATTAGTTACCAATAGACTTTTACATTTTTATTTGTGTGTTATATTTTTCTAAATAGCCCATATGAACACTTGAATTTAAAACAGCCTAAATATCACATCCAATATTTTTTTTTTTTTTTTTTTTTTTTCAAAATTAGCCTCATTTGGCCCAGAATTTAAATGATATACAAGTACTGTACCATCATCAAGGCCACTGTGCTGGAATGTGCTTTAACATAACTGTTGTTGGTGCTCTCATGAAACTCTTGCTTGTTCACACTGTAAACTCATATTGTATTTATTCTTTTAAATGTACAACATAGAATTGGACAGAATTAACATCATTCTGTTTCCCAGCAACAGTAGTAAGTTCAAGTGGTTTAGAATTTTCAGTATTTCAGCCTCTATGATGTCACAATAGGAATGTTCTTAAAATGCAAACTATCAATTAATATGTCATTAGTTTGTTTGCCGAAGGCGCAAACTGCTGTTCTTCTATAGAATCTTTACTTCTTATTATTATTATTCCTGATTCTTCCGGACGTATCTCCTCCTACAGTTTTTAAGATAGACATACCAAACTTGGCCACCAGATGCGTGAATACACTGGTCATATTGCTTCTATTTATTTAAGCTATACCATTCATACTTTTCAAACTATTAAGCTTTAAAACGGCCTCCATTGACTTAACATTGGTGGAATGTTGAGCATGCTAATGTGGCTAACGTTACTAAGCAACAATTGTAACGGTCGCTGCTCGGCTCACAAACGAATTTAATGCGTCAGTATCTGAATTGTATGAACTACTTCAGCGGTAAGGATTTGCAGTCCTCAATATTATCTACTTTTTAAACTAGACATAACAAATGTGTTAACTTGAATATACTGGTCAGCTTGCTTGTATTTTTCGACGCTATACGATTTATACTTGTTTTGAACTATAAAGCGTTTTTTTTAACTAAAAAAACGGTGTCCGTTGACTTAATACTTGTGTAATACTGAGCATACTAACAAGCTAACGTTAGTGACACTAAGCGACAGTGATAACATGTAACGTTACTTTTAATTTAACTAATACCACTTCACCACTAATAGTCGCAAGTAGTACCTACTTTCCGATAATTTTAAGGTAGCTGACAAAATAAAATTATCCAAAGAATACAGCATGCTGCTAGCTACCTTACCAGACTTTACATTTTGAAATAACTTTCCTTTTGACACAAAGATACTGGGATAACGTTATCTCTTGCTATGATGTTATACTGCACTAATGGAATTTGTCTTGGGCAATCACAATGCGCGGCCGGAACTAACTGTTGTATAAAATGCGTTGTGTGTAATATATGTGCGGTATAACTATAAATGAATAATTCATGTTTTGAACAGAAAGTTCTGCTGTTCTTTGACTGCTTCTAGTACTCCTGCTGCTTCTACTTCAGTGCTTATTGTACCGACTAGAAGTTTCAATATACTAATATAATAATAAGTCGTCTTATTAAAATATATGTTATATTATTATATTGTAGTCTTATTATTAACTTTTAATAGGTAGCCTATAGTTTTAAACACACTCTTAAAGCCTTCGGCAAGCTAACAGTTTTTTTTCTGGAAATAATTAACTATTTAATTATTTCACAATTTATTGACTAATTTATTATCCATTTTATTATGTATCTCATAGAAGTTTTTGTTTCTTTATCTATGAATGAAATGGCATTCCATAACTATGCTGTGACAATGGGAAGGAAGTTCAAATGTAGAACACTGACAACTGACGCAGAATTGAACATAAAGGACTGACAGAAATTATTATGAATAACCATGCACTTCCTAGCTGCTGGGACTGTTTTTTTTTTTCCTAAATTTTTGAATCACCACTGTACATTCATCTACCTTTGAGGGATGTACTGAATCATATCTTTGAGCTTGACATCTCTGGCCTATCATTCCGAAGTCAGTTTAATCAGTGCATATTAAAAGCAGATGAATGAGATTTGGACTGTATTTCAAACAAGAAGTGTATTCTCTACAAAGAAGTCCTCAAAGGTTGGAAGTCTGAAGATTAAATAATGAAAATTATTCTTTTAATATAGCTGGTTCTGCACTATATACATTATACTAGTAGCCCAATTAAAACACTACATTATCCTTGGCATTGTTGTGACAGAGCTTAGAGGTACCTTCACATAAAATGGTTCCTTTACACAAAAATCAAAGGGGCTTGTTTTGCCTTGTTGTTAGGTAAGTCAATAATGATTTGGTTTGTTCTAAACAGGGTTTGTTTTGTCCAAGCAAGTAAATTAAATGACTGTCAGTTACATGGTGATGTTGCAGAGTATGGTCTCCAGTCCAAAGAGGACAGTACAATCATTTGAGATGGGCCCAAGCAAATTTGTGTCTTATATTTGAATGCCATATCATTTGCACCAAGCTAAAGTTTCAAATTCCTGAATTCAGGATACATGCAAATCAAAAGTATTTATTACAAGTTGTGGCTGGCTGTGAACGGTGTTCTCACAAGATGTCTGTCTCCGCAGAATGTCCCTCGATCCCAGCGGAATGGCCATGGAGC
Organism: Albula goreensis; assembly: GCA_022829145.1. Classification (NCBI taxonomy): domain Eukaryota; kingdom Metazoa; phylum Chordata; class Actinopteri; order Albuliformes; family Albulidae; genus Albula; species Albula goreensis. The sequence goes on along the minus strand of CM040747.1, from coordinate 41,655,254 downwards.
TTTGGATCCTGGTGTTCGCTGTAATTGTCTCCCTCATCTGCCTGACAATCCGCCATTTCCCAAGGAGGACCTACTTTCATGAGGTGCTGACGAGGTGGAGAACCATAATCAGCTGATTTAAGAAAGGTAGGAAGAAGAAGGTAAAGAAGGGGAGGGGTTTCCCCAGACCAGCCAATCAAAGGGATGAGCCACCCATCCCTGATACAGAACCCCGCCCCCTCCCTGCAGATGTCAGGAGGCAGAGTGCATATATTTATAGTTTATTTAACAGTACAGGTATGCACCGCATAACATCCATTCGGGCAACCTCCGACAGCATACACGTCCATGGTCCCATAAGGTTATAACTGAGTTCAGAAATCCCATTGGAGAATGGGATGTAGCGGACTGAAACAATTTAACCCATATATTACCTTGCCAGATACATTAGCTGATATACAGTACTATATGTGTACAGTATCTTGGCTATTTAGTCAATACAGGTACACTGCAGTATCCGATAGTTTTGCAAAGTATATACAATAATATGGTGTTCGCACAACGTCCAAATCACATAATGTCCTATTTCACAGAACGTATTGTGTATGCTATGCGACACATACCTGTACATCAATTTCACTCCTGCTGAAGTTCTTTTTAAAGCCTGTTTTTGGTGGCGACTCTCCAATTCTTGGGCATGTGCCAGAGTATTTGCACACGGCACAACATCTGCCCTTATATAGTGTTCAGTGTTCATCATTCAGCATGCCTGAGCAAGAGCAGATTTGGATGGTTAAGAATGTTTGGTGCATCTGTTGTTGACTTCTCTTATTTTTTCTCTTAACGGTAAATTAAGAGAAAATATAAGAGAAATTTAAAAGAATGTTGCTGCATGAGGCCCATTATCTAACATACAGACAGTAGCACTGATGCCATATGATAATATGGGTAGTTTCAACTTTACTTTCAAACACAGTTAAGTGACAGAGCTACATCATCATGTATCAACACTTATTTCAGAAACTACTAATAATGAATTGCAACATTCAGACCAATGTGACCAAAAGTGAAATTCGCTATCTTTGTGCAGTGGGCTGGAGGCACAGAGGATTACTTTAAAAATATTAAGCTGAAAAAGTGCTGAAAAAGTCATTTTATGGGACAAATTAAACGAGACATAGTAACAAGGAAGTCAATGTCTGTGTAATTACATTATTATCGGTGTTATATTTACCCCTTTTTAATTGGGGGCTGTCAGAGAAATACCTTTTTGTCCCTCTTTTCCTTGTCTTATCGTTCTCCTTCTTCCAGGAGCGTCTGTCAGAGGAGTCACTGGATGTGTTTGAGTCGCCCAGAGTCACACATGGAGCACCCGTCATCCAATTGACAGACTTCATCACTTTCAACATGAATCTAATGTTTAGCATTCTAGATGTACATAGACTGAGAATTACTGCAATGTAGTATATCTAGTGCTGCTGGGTCTAACTATATTCTTACATGGTGTTACATGGTGTGCTGGACAGAAATGTTTATGCCCAAGTCCATGAATACAACTTTTATAACTTGATCATCAATCACAAAAATAAATACGACTTCTTCCCTCAACTTAAAACTTACGATAAGACTCAGCTTTCACAGAGTCTTAAGTGTTGCTCTTGTCCCAGACCAAGAAGCTGAGGATCATAAATATGGTGACTATAATCCAGGTGATTTGGGCATCAGCAGCTGGTTAGAGGATGCATTAGGAGCATTAGGTGCTGAAGAGTTGTGATATGAGCTGTTTGCTGTGCTGTGTATCGCAGTCTTAGACTGTATAACTGCCTGCATGAAAGCTTTGTGTTCTGCATGTTTGAATAATAAGGCGATTGCTGTGCAAATGGTCTCTCAGTCTGTGAATGTTCCTCTTCTGTCACTCGCTGGGATTGCACTGGATGAGGATGAAGAGAAACACTTCAGACGCTATGAGTGTGAATCTGTAATATGACCTGTTCAAACATGCTTTAAAGATTGTGTACTGCACAGGGGTCTCAAGATCCATGGGCCAAAGGTGCTCATACATGATGATTACTGTCCTAAAGGCAAAAGGGGGGTGTGGAAGCTAAAAGAAAGTTTGCTGTATATAAGCTATGGTGAGGATCTTCAGTATTCTGGTTTTTGTTATCTTGTATAACCCTGTACTGTGCTCCTCCTTTAAGCTGTTTTCATCACTGTCTAAAATCTTCTAAACCATACCATACTATAACTGCAGCTACATGTTGTCTCCTGATTTTGTTAGATCACGCCCAGGTATGTAAATATGTAACAGTATCCTCATACAGCCACCTAGAGTACATGTGACTGGAAGGGGAGCCACCCCTCAGAGTGTTTGTACTCTGGCTGCTGTGCTCTGTCTCTCTTCCAGCCCTAAACAAAGACTGTGATCTTTCACAACAGTGCGGAACATTTTGTTATTTACATAAATCCACATTTGGAGAATAATTAGAGCAGTGTGCATCTGTCTCTCTCTTTCTGATCAAAATACCAACTGAGACTCCCATGATGAGCAAATACTAAATGTAAGAAAGTGAAAATGTCTTTCTGTTTACTGGCAGATTTACTGGAACAGTCTTCACTCATAACTGGTCAGATGGCATTCCATTCTTCAAGTTCAAACTGAAAGGAGAATACGCAGATCTCTATGATGATAAAAATACAAACAGAATCAGATTCAGTTCAGAACTAGAGAAGAACAAACTAGGTCTCAGCAATACATACCTCTGTGTAGGTGAGTACAGTCTTATCATCTATTTCAACAGGCCACCAGGTTTTAAAAAATTTGCTCAAGGCAACAAGATCACTGTCAGAACTTTAATTTCCTTTATTATAAAATAAGTTCCTATTTCTGTGTGATCAAATCTTAAATTACAGTGAAGTTGTACTCTATGATGGAATAATATGACAATTACAAAGTTCATAAATGATATTCAGTACCACAGTAAATTACCATGGGTAATGTAGTCTGAGAGTTACACTTTCTTCTATTGCCATTTCTAATCCATTTATACAGTAACCTAGCATGGATATTAGCTTTAATAATCAATTTTATACCGTATTCTAGCAACCTTGCTAGATTTATGATACATTTTATACATTATCTTAGCATACATGCTACCCTTTGTAATGTATTTTGTATTGTAGCATGGAGTTTAGGTTTTATAACATAATCAGTGTACAAACATTGATGTTAACCTTGATAATCCATTTTATGAGGTCTGGTAGAATAAGCATTAGCTTTTATAATATATTTTAGTCAGTATCCTAGCATGGATGTTTGACTGATGTGCCCTGTGTATGGCAGTACTATAAGCATTGCATTATCAAACACTCTCTTGGACACTTAACCAAGTGGTTTCAATCTGCAGTTCTGATAATGATGGTTGAGTTTAGATTTACTAAAAACTTTACCATTTTCAAATGTGTCAAAAGACAAGCAAGATCATGAAACTCAAAACCAGTCAGTCTGGTTTACAGCTCTGTCTCCTGCGAGCAGCCCAGTGTTTCCCTCCCTTAAAGGTTATGTTTGATAAACACAGACACAAAACAAGAGAGTAATAATAATATTTATATAACACATTTTAAGCTTCAACAAATAATCAATTTAAAATACATTGATTAATCAGCTCTGAAAAGCACAATACAAAAAACATGTTTTTACCATGTACACATCTTGAAAAATTTGAGTTATTCAAAACAATTCCATAAAAAAGGCCTTAAAAGAGCACACTGACAAGGCAGTTCTCCTTGCAATAACTTTTGACAATCTGCATGTATTTATTTAATCATAAAATTTACTCAAATGTCTGAGGGCCAATCCAAAAACATGTAAACTAGAAATCAAGTTATTAAGCTGATTCTGCCGTTGGGCTTTTGTTGTTACGTTTTACTGTCACAATCCCTGTAAGTTCTCTTTACAATTCATGCCTGACCTCGGTTCTGATGAAAGTTTTTTGGTGAATGACTTAAAGGAGGCTGCCATTTTGGTAATTAACCCCTAGTTTTCTGTTGAAATTGGCTTTACTTCCTCATTGTTTGGGGTCCCACAGACCCCAGTGCTGTACATTTAAACGTTATTGTTAAAAGTTAAAGATCAACCAATTTTGTTTTTCCTCAGGTCTTTTTTACTTCCTCTGACCTCATGAAAACCCAATTAATAGAAAAATTTAAGTCTTAGCTTTCCTTTTTACCACAGAGTGGGCCTGCACATTTCACAATGGTGTTTAATTTACCACAAAATTGTATTTTTAATGATAAATATAGAAATATTTAATGTTTAATATGTAATATGGGCTTTTCCAGAACATATATACATTTATTTGGTTTGTCAAATATATTAATCGACAAAAAATATGTATTTTATCAAAGATCATAAAAAAAGTTTATGTATGGGATAAATTTGAATGCAGAGAAAACAAGCTGTTATACAATAAAAAAAAATTAATCCAAATAGACTACTCAGCTGTCCAAGGACTTGTCCAACTGGCAAACAAACAATGTACAAATTTCCAGTGTATAAAAAACCCTCTAACAGGATTCCCATGGTTGAGAGGACCAGTGCTCCTTTCAACCATGCCACAAAACAGTCCTAGAAAACAAACTATGTATCAATTTACAAAACATGCACATCCCCAGGCTAACAAAACTGCCAGATGCAGACCCTCCTTCCCCCAAACCCAGTAAAAATATTTTACAGCACTTCATAGCCCTGCAAGATGCAAAGGCTGGAGGGGTGGAGGCAATTGGGCCAATAAACTGTGGGCCAATAAACCTGGTCGAATAAGTACAATTGCTTTGTGAGAGTGAGAGACAGGGAGCATTATGGGAGTGTTCTGGCACAGAAATGGCTCCAATACATCACTCAGGGGAGTTTCAATGTTTGTTTAGTCCTTCACAGGACCTAGTTTTGAGTTTTATAATCCAATTTTATTCTGCTCTGTGTCAATAATCTGGTGTCCAGTTAGTGTTTGTTTGAAGGCTGGATATTTTTAGCACCTCAAGTTCATGGTGAAGGAACTAAGCCATTAGGTGTGTGTCAGTGTCTCTGTGGTTTTTATTGTTATACACATGTTGTCCTAATCTAGTCCTGATTGTGTTCCCTGTCCCACCTACATATTTAATGCCACAGTAACTACATTGATTCATAGCTTATTGTGTTAACTGAATTTGTCTGTTTGATTATGTATGTCATGTTTGTACTGTTGGTCTTTACTGCACTGGCTTGTGTGTTAAATACCAGGCCTTGTGTGGGTACAGTGTTGATTTCTGGGAATTTTTACCAGATGGCCTTTGAGATTTCTTTAATAACTGAGATGATTCTGTAGTCCTGAAGCAGGTCTGTGATTCCCAGGATCCTGATCAGGTTCTGTTTGATTTGAAATAACCCTTTGTTTTTAAGACATTAAAGAGGGTTCCAGTGTCCTTTTCAAAGTCAGCATCTTGTGTAGAGTTTCTGTTGAACCTGAGCAACTCAGGCCATCGATTGTGTGCTTTGGGTGAAGACTGTTTTTATGTAATGGTGCTTGTGTGTCTGTGTCTTCAAAATAAACCTGGGTGTCTGGTGTGGGTGTTTGCAGAAATGAGGGTCCTGTACAAGTGGTCTTGACTAAAATCTACATTTTGATTGTATGTGGTGGATGTTGAGGATCTGTATGAAGTGTTTGAAGTTAGTGTTAGTGTTTAATAAGTGCTTTCAATTGAGGGCAAGTGTTTGCATCTGGTTTGATTAGAAACCACTCTCAGGTGAGGCTGCCTGTTAGTGAGGCCTCTGCTGCTGCAGCTCCAGTTAACTCTCCAGGCTGAGGGAGGGAACCAGGAGACTGACAGCAGTACAGTGGGAGGAGCTGAGATTGCTCCTCCCTCCACATCTCCTGGCAGCACAGTGTGTTGTGCTAATCTAGTACTTATCATGTGTCCTTTCTCTCATACATATTTCATGTCATGGTGGTTACATTGTAAATCATATATGTAATTATTTGTGTGAATTGTGATTTTTGTATCATGAGGTGTGTTGTGTCTGCTTTGTTTTTCCTGAATGTGATAGCCTTTTTATAGAATACTGAGCCTTGTGTGGGTATTGTGCTGATTGCTGGTAGTTTGCTGCTTACCAGGTGGTCCTTGAAGTTTTACTTTTTCTTGCTGTCTGAGATGATTTTGTAGTCTTGAAGCAAGTTGGTGTTCTGTGGGGTTCTGGAAATATTGTGTCTTATTTCTCTGTTTTCTGTTTGACTGAATGCCCAGTAAGTGGTGATGAGCAGAATGATTTTCCTTGTGTCTGTTGTTTTGGGGTCAGAAAGGTTTTCCTGGCCTGTCTGAGGAAGGATGTGGAAAACCCTCTTGGTTTCAGTGCTTTGAAGAGTTTTGAAGAGGCCCAAGCCTATGCAGATCCTGTGGAACTTGAGCAACTGAGATTTAATTAAACCTTTGAAGGTGTGTTTTGGGTAGAAACTGCTTTTGTGTAGGAGTGTCTACTATGTGTGTTTGGGGAAAAGAGGGTCTCTTGTATGTGGTTGTGAGTAGAAAATCTATGTGTTGAGTGTGTGTGGTGTATTAAACTGTGATGGATTTGTGGTGTGTGTTGAGGATTTATTTGCCTATCTGTGCTCTTAAACCCACTGTATTTCAGCTTGACCTCGAATAATAGCCTGTCAGTGTTGTTTAACTTTTCTTGGCTCCTGTGCCTAAATATACATATTCCCAGTGTGTCAGTGATCTAACTATGCAGCAAATACTTTACATCACATTACAGTCATTCAGCAGATGCTCTTATCCAGAGTGACATACAGTGTGGGAGATCATAAGTGTATTCACTAGATTAATATGAGCAATAGGGCCAGACCTGACTCACCCCATTCCCAGACCAGTGAGTATATACTGTATGTAACATCACTAAAGCACTAATGCAGGTTAACTATAAAACTAATCCTGAGTACAAGCAACATGTTCATAATCAGCCTTAATGAGAAAATCATGACCATCATTATCATAAACCATAAAATACCATAACCCTAGTGTGTACAAAGATGTAGTCTGAAGAGGGGAGTCTTCAGTCTGTGTCAGAACATGGCCAATGATTCTGCTGTCCTGATCACAGTGGGGGGCTCATTCCACCACTGGGGGGCAGTGCAGACAGGCATCATGACTGGGAGGTGTGACTGTGCAGGGAGGGGGCAGTTAGTCATGGTGTGGTAGCAGAACAGGGAGATCTGATGGGGTGTAGGGTTTGAAGATTGACAGGAGGTACGGTGGAGCAGTTCCATTCACTGCCCTGTAGGCGAGCACCAAGGTTTTTACACTTCTAGAGGTAGCCAGTGAAGTGAGATGAGGAGGGGGTGTGACATGGTAACACAGATATACCCAGTTACCCTGTGATTATGATTATCAGTGTTGGGTCCGATAACACAGAGGGCTTAACTCTATTATGACCAGAGTCTAGAGGTGTTAAAGTACCTAATGATAAAACCCCACAGTAAATGCACCTGTATCTCTCAGCTACCGCCCTCTCACCCTCTGCCATTCTGACTGTAGTGCCATTTATCATTTAATAATGTGCATGATATATTACACATTATACATTCTATAACATAGAAACAATACACAATGTATGTGTGCATGTTTGGTGTGTTTGTGTTTATTCAGAGTTACTATATAGTTACTACACGTTACTGTATTGCACATTTGTCTGTGTGTTTTAATTCATTATAACTATGGTGTACAGGATGTTTTTGTGTTGATCTCTGTTTATTCAGTATGTTGTTATTTTGTGTGGTTACAGGTCTGTTGATCTGGGTCAGAACCCTCTCATGGTCCAGCCTGTACTGATATATTCCAGACTCCTTGGTTTCTAAAATGAGTGTCTCTAAGGACCCAGAGACCAATACTGGGACCTCCAGCCCTGACAGCAACAGGTATAAATGCATTAATCAGATATATAATTATATAAATTGATTAATCAAGAATAAAACATTGAATTTTTAATATATCTGCAGTGTATAATAGGTAGGCATATACTGTATATCACCCAGTATACTTACTGGGTATCTTAAGAACTGGGACAAGTCATGTCCAGCCAGAAAAGCTTGATTAATTATTGCTTGAAAAAAAAAAAACTGAATCCAGTTTTGTGGTAAAAATTGTAATTTGTGTTTTATACACAGAATAGATCTGTAATCATTTTTGAAGTTCTTAAATTTTTTTATCTCTAAACCTGAAGATTGCGAGAAAATACATTTGTCAGAGACAAGATTTCACAATCAGAATTAAAATTTGTATTAAAAGCCTTTACATTTTGAAACTGACTTCATCATGCTCGTGAAAATTTACTCTTATAATACTTTGATTTAAAATGCCTCAGACCTTGAAAAAATAATTTTACAGTGCAGTATGAATTAATTTAAATTGGTGTTTTGTCATCTTTTAAATAGTGTACAGGAGGAACGATTACAGACTTTTCTTGAAATCTTCATTGTGAGAATTACTTTTTTGGCAAATGGTTGGATTTGAAATACTCTGCCTGAATTTTGTGTTCCCTAAAACTTGAACTAATGTTCTCAATTTTGAAAGTAAATTTGCACGAGTAAATATTCGCTAGTGAATGTAAAAATCTGCTGCTCCATGTGCTGTGACATAGAGCTGCAGTAAGAGGATGAGGTTAACTGGAAGCTCTGTCTCCATGTGCTGTGAGTTAGAGCTGCAGTAAGAGGATGAGGTTAACTGGAAGCTCTGTCTCCATGTGCTGTGAGTTAGAGCTGCAGTAAGAGAATTAAGTTAACTGGAAGCTCTGTCTCCATGTTTTGTTCACAGTGTGACACTGCCACAAAGTAATTAAGGCTTGTTGTTTTTATGTTTCTGCCCAAACAAAAAAATGAATGTTTTTTTTTGATGAAATCCTTGCAAGGTAAACTTTTCATATGGGTGGGGAGATTTGAAAGATTGTTTTGCTTGTTGTGAGCCACACTGAACAAATGTTTTATAATTAACCTGTTAAAAAAAACAAAGGCTGCTTATTGTGTAGGCCGTTGCCCCTTTAAGAGGCAGCCTGATGGCAGGGCCAGGTTTTTTACTTCCTGGGCAGAGGAAGAGGAGGACAAGAAAAAAAGGAGGGAAAAGAAGTTTGGTGTGTGATGAGTGTGGACAACTTTCCTTGGATGCACCAGCCAGCTCCTGCCAGTGGATCAAGGGGACTACAAGGGTGACAAATACCTGTTCAGACCCTTATGGACAGGGCCCACAACTGTGGAGGCTTCTGTGGAGGCTCATGGGTGAGATCCACTTCATTAATTGACTCTCTTTTGTTTTGGGTTGTTGGTTTTCTGAAGGCCTGCTCTTGAGGACTGTGATTTGTGTGTGAGTTTGTGTGGCCATTGTAAATATTGTAAATATGTGTTAGGTGTATGGATTGGGAATGTGGGGTGCACTTAAGATTTAATACATCGGTTCCTTGGGGTTACAAAAAGATAAACGTGTGTTTGCTGTTTTGTTTACCTCCCAGATAAAGACAGTGCTAGATCCCGTGTAATATAACACTGATTGGGGGGGAACATCCAATTAGATTGTTATACTAGTCAATGACAGACATTTTCAACTGTTCAACTATTTTCTCATAGCCAATTCCTGATTTGTGCAACTCAACAACTCAACAATGGTGTTTCACATCATTGCTCTATTCTCTGGTCTGCCTCATATTTATGGATGACCAGGGGAATCTGGCCTGTGTGACACCTCATATTTATACCCCAGTGAAACAGGAAGTCATGGCTGACCATTTACGTGTTCCTAATCCCTCAGGTGAACTTTAAAACATAAAATATGAATGGGAATATACTTTACTCAGCATTTTACTCAAAATAATTTCAATGGGTACCAATAATTGTGGCACACATTTTATAGAAAAAATGTGTATTATTATAAGATTTAGTTTTTTCTTTCAATCATTTTACTTTTTTGTGAATATTAGAATAGAATAGATTTTTGTGAATATTTTGAATTAAAAGGTAGAACAACAACTGTGTATGTGTATAAGTATGTGTATACCTATACTGCTATCCCGCTGGTCACTATTGTTGCCATCAACATGTTTCATCATGTCTCATTCTATGACCACACTGAACAAAGTTGAGTAATTGCAAATGCATATATCAATACTAGACACCTTAAAGATGATGTGTACCAAAAATCTCTGTCCAATCTTTATGTTAATATACTTCACTAACCTTTTGTTTGGGAGCTTTGATTCTGCCATCCTCTTGTCATGGTGCAACCAAGAAGTAAACAGCTCTGATCATGTGACAATTTACACTAAGCATGTGACACTGCACATATTTCATTGACACCCTTCATTATTTCAATTTTTGCTGGACAGTTACATCCTTCAGACATGTAAATAGATACCTCAAGCTTTTCCTCAAATGCACTGTCTGTTTGTCATAGCTGATCAGTTCTGTGCCTGAATCTAACAGAAATGACAGGAGTTTAAATATTTTACCTAAAAATAGGTGCTCGTATTTCCACTCAAAATTACTTGCAGTTCACAAAGAATTGTGATAAAATTGCCATTATGAAGTAGAAGTTTAATTTATACCTAAATTATACCTACATTAACACCTTAAGTCACTCACACTGTAGACACAACACATGAAGGACATATAAAATACAGTAATTAAATGAAACATTCATAAAAAAAAAGAGAGAGCAATTTCTTATCTTTATTTCTGTGGTGGTATTTAAGAAACCAAACCGCTTAGGTTGAAACTAGGTTTTTTAAGTAATTTATGGGAGTGCGTCGTAACCAGGAAACGACGTAACTCGAGACCGTCGTAACTCGAGGACCTCCTGTACTTGTAAAATGAGCAACAGATGGGCTCTGTCTCCCTCCTGTGGTCAAAGTGTGTAAAGGCAGTTTGTGTGACGTGATGAGGAGAGTTCATTTGCATTTACATTTATTCATTTGGCAGATGCTTGTATCCAAAGTCTTGGATTGGATACAGTCATCAACAAATTGAAAAGTGCATCTATCAATAATGCTACAGCAAATATATTCATTAAATCTGTCATAACAGCATAGCCAGGAAGAATGGTACATAGCCAAGTAAAATATATACAATTATAATATTAGTATTACACAATTAATAAAGTAATAAACATAATACATGAATATAAGTCTTAATACTAATACATGTAAATTATAATGATGCATAAATAGTTATTAATACATAATACAAACACATAATTATATATATTACAAAATAGGTGTACGACAAGTTCTGAATGAGGGTAGGATGTTTAGGCCAGATATTGTCTGAAGAGGTGGGTTTTCAGACCACATCTGAAGGAGTGTAATGATGCAGTAACAGTCTGTAGTAGGACAGGGAGTTCATTTCACCATTGGGAAGTTAACATGGAGAACAGGCAGAGTACTCTGGACTGTCCTGCCTGGTGAACACTGCTACTATATCCTGGAACGTGTTATATACCACTGCTTCATAGTGAAAGCATTTATCATAAAAATACTTTTCATGAACTGAGTCTCATTCATCTGGGCACTTCAGAATTTTTAGAATGTTTTTAACACTGCCATTTGAATTTCCCCAGCTTTCATAAATTGGCTTGGATATTCTGACAATTGAAAAGATATTCTGACAGAAAAAAAATGTACTATAAGTATGATTAAAATGTGATTTCCCTTAATTTTTATTGGTTTTGTAAAAATATAAGTTATGATATTTAAGTAGTATTTCATCATAAATTGATATAATATTTGCAAATAAGTAATGTTTATCATTATGTTACTACCTTCTATATTAGTAACCTAGAAACTTTTACATTTTTATTCATGTGTATTATGTGCATTATATTTTTTTCTAAATAGCTCAAATGAAATAAAAAAAATAAATAACACATCCAATTATTCACCCTCAGTAGAGTTATAGCTGCTATCAAATGCTTGTTTAGTCTTTTTATCCTCAGCTCTCCATATAGTCATTCTATAATACATTTCCGATTCCTGTAAATAAATGCCGGTGGAGCATAAATTTGTCATTTTCCATTCTGTTGTAAAAATACAAATATTCAGATTACTTATAGATATCTGGATGCATCTAGAAGAAAACATGAATCGAGAAGAAAACGTGAAATACTGCTAACGGACGTAATTCACTTTTATGCCACTGGGATGCGTTTTCAATTTAGGCGACTCTGCTGTCTGCTTGATATAGAATGGTTAAATTAAGGACAATCTGAGAAAATTGGGATAACAATGGCAAACTACCTGTTTACTGGCCAATCACAGGCTGAGAGAGAAAAAATGCACTGAGTTATTCTGACTGCCCCTGTTCTTATGAAAGACAAGTAGTGTTGCTCCTCACCTGAAGGACTCGGGTCGCTTTTGGGGCATTTTGATTTTTCAGAGTTGAAATAAAGGATTATTGTACCCAAGGGGTTTTTATTTATTTAAAAGTGATTTTTAAATTAATGATAGTGAGGTCTTCCAACATTCCATTTCAAATATATTTTTATTTTATTGTATTCCTCTTCCCTCTCAAAAACAGGGGAGGAGCGCCCTCCCTCTCCTCTGTGGACCAGTCTCTTCTGATATAATTCTTCACTGTCTGTTACGGACCAGCACATTAACAGTAGAATTGATTACACTATTGGAAAAACAGATACCTAAAATTGTTGTATGAGGTTGAGTCTTGTCCTCAATGGCACAAAACAAAATTGGTTGTCATTACAGTTATGATTTAGTTATGTTTAGCAGATGCTGGGGTGTCTCCCTGCCCCTCGCCCAATTCATGCTGGGATAAGCTCCATCACCAGCCCCAATTTTTCTGGTTAGTTTTTTGGGGGTTAGCTTAAATTACAGATTGAAGAACAAATGCCTTTAATTCCTTGGTTTTCCAGTTCTGTTCAGATGCACATTGATTTGACAGTGGTGGTAAAAAGGGGTCTGTGGTCTGACAGTGAATGCACTAATGTCAGAGGGGTCCATATCAGTGATGGCATAGTCGACTACACTAGCCCTAAGAGCTGAGCAGTAAGTGAAGCTCCCTAAAGAGTCCCCTCTGATCCTGCCATTAAGCATGTACAGGCCTAAGGCTCCACAGAGACGCGCTAACTCCCTACTGTTTTTGTTCACAGCACAGTCAGGGCTGTTTCTCTGTGGTACAGTTAGTGTTAGGTTCAGGGGGTTGTGTGTGATATTCATGGCTTACATCAAAAAAATTACATTCACCTTTAACATTAATAATTTTATTGTAATAAAATAAAACATGACTACACAACAGTTCTTCAAATGAACCTGCTTCAAAGCCATATTGTTATATACAGGACTGAACTTGTACTGAGGTAAACTGGAGACATCTGAAACCGTGTCTCTCTCCTACCTCTACTCCTACCTAGTGTATCTATGTACAAATCTGTGTGTGTTTCCACAGGCACACATGTTTAAAAATATATTAAATACTGTTTGTGTGTGAGCTATGAAACAGAATTTGGTTGAGTGTATATTTACGTCAGTGTGTGCATGTTATGTGTGCACGTGTACGTTTGTGTTTGTGAGTGAACATGCATTTTCTGGTGAGTGTGTGTAAGAGAGTCTATGTCTGTGTGTTTATGTGTGGGTGGAAGTGTCAACTGCAAACAAGGTCTTTTTTTAATGTGTTTGCAGTTGTATCAGTGTGTTTGAGTAGCAGTTCCGGTGTAAGTGTATTGATACATCTGAGACTATGAATGTGAGAGTGTGTATGTAATTTACAGTATATGGAGTGTGTGTGTGTGTTTGTGTGTGTGTAGCAGTACAGGTGTGAGTATGTGTGCATTTGGGTTTCAGCATGTTTTTATGGGTGAGTGTGTGAGCTGGAGTGGATATGTGTCACAGGGAGAGTGTATAAGTGTGTAAGTGTGTGTGTGTGTGTGTGTGTGTCTACTCCAGTTGGCACAGGGACACTGAGGTGTTAGATCCATACACTCCAAACCCAGCACAGAGGGGTGTGTGTTCAGTGAAGTTGGTGTGGAATCTGTGCAGGAGGGTCAGTGTGTCAGAGTCAGAGACGCTGTAGAAGGACAGAGTGCAAGCCGGACAGTCCACACACACTCCTACTCTGTACACACACACTCCTTCACCATCATCATCATCACACACTCCTCCTCTGCGGTAAGGGGAGGGGGGGGCAGGTATGTGTGTTTCATTATTATTGTGATAGACAGAGTATCTGCGTTTAGAGCAGAGCAGCCTCCAGGAGTTTTTATTCCATCCAAACGCACAGTCATAACCCTCTCCTTTCCTGCTGATTCCTTTATATGTCACTGCTGTAGAAACCCATCCCCTCTCAGGCACACTCCACTCAGCCTCCCAGTAACAGCGTCCAGACAGACTCTCTCTGCACAAAACCTGGCGTCTCCAGTCAAATCTCTCTGGATGATCAGGATATGGCTGCTCTCTCTCTGTGTATGTCACCTTCCTGTTCCCCTCAGACAGAGACAGGAATCTATTCACTGTGTTTGGATCCAGTGTGAGCTGACAGCCATCTGCAGACCAGAGACATTAATGAGATTAATTATCATTATTAAAATTCATCTCATTATGTGTGACGGAGTGTGTGTGAGAGAAAGAGACAAACAGAGTTGTGCTTGTATGTGTGTGCACCTCTGTGTGAACGTGTTTATGTGTAGGTGTCTAAATCTGGGTGAATGTTTGTAAACACCATCTGCAAACAAACACAAAACTCAATGACCATAAGAAACACACACACACACAGTGCTTTATGTATGGACAGACTTCTGTCTGAGCGTGAAAGAGAGAATGGTGAAGAGAGGGACTGAAAAAAGTTGAAAGTAGATGTAGATGGAAAGGAAGTGGAGGGAGTGAGTGTTCAGTGCTGACAGACTCACATTTCCTGGGTCCTGGTTTGTTCCTGCTCTCTCCTCCATGGTCCACACTGTAGGAACAGCAGAACAGACAGTGACTGATGCTGCGTTCCAATCCGAAAAAATGCTTGCTTCTTCGTGCTCACTTCCCTTCAATCAAGGGGGGAATTCCCAAAAAGTCCTGTATGCAAGATGGCTGCCACCGTGAGGGCGATTCCAATCCAGATTTGTTGAGGGAAGGGCGAATTTTCCTTTGCTCAAGCCCTCGGTTTCACTCCCTCCAATGGAGCCAACAAAAATCATCCCTCCAAGAGTTGATATTGCCCAGAATGCACGGCGATGCTTGCTAGCTTGCCCACGTGTTAAACTTTATTTGAATATTATGCTCTTGCTAACAAAGAACAACCAAATTTAAAAAAGTTTACCAAGTTCAAAGAC
The DNA here is from genome assembly GCA_022829145.1 of Albula goreensis. Classification (NCBI taxonomy): domain Eukaryota; kingdom Metazoa; phylum Chordata; class Actinopteri; order Albuliformes; family Albulidae; genus Albula; species Albula goreensis. Next base: position 41,639,939 of record CM040747.1, on the reverse strand, counting down.
CTCTGTTGCCGATTGATCACACAATACATTCGCTAAAATGCTATGTTGTTGGTGGTGGTCGCTCTCATAAGCTGGTGGAGGCATAGTTGCCATAGCCATGCATTTTGTTAAGAATAACCTACATTTTCTGAATCTTTAAATGTAACAGTTATGCTACCTTTAGCTTCAATCATTCACACAGCATGAAATAGAATCTTCTGTTGAGCACGAATTGTTTTTAAATCGCCATTTAAACATACCGGTATAATTGCCTATGTATATCGTATCATAATTTCGGGTTAATTCTTCTTATATTGATTTTTATTTTTTTGTTCATCATTTTACCTGTCTCTACATATATATACTTTTAAACCCTGTTACACCTCACACTTATTTATCATTACTTGGTTACTGTTGCAGTTAGTTACTGATCTGTTTTACCATATTTTATTGTTACCGATTTTATTAATTATCTGTACTTGTCTATGGGAATCACTTCGGGATTCACCCTGCTCAAAAGGTGCTACACAAATAATTATAGTAACTATTGTTATGATTGTGATAATTATTCAATATGATTATTAAATTGTGCATACAAATAAGTGGTTTCACATTGGAAAGCTTGGTAACTTTATTGAAAATAACATCACATCTATTAATAGTAAATAAAAACATCGATTTAAAATGATTTTATGCTCATGGAAAATATAAGGATTTTGGCATGGGGAATATGCTAGATATGTAGGCATATCTAGCTAACATACATCTTCACTGTCTAACTATATTAAAGGTTAAGTTGCATAACGTAGCCTAGAGAGAACTCTCTCTGCCTTTAGATTGGTTTTGCGGTGGAGAGTTTAACTGGAACAGGTACTGCAGCCTGCAAGGGACACATCACGGCAATCCAGTCCTTGCGAATGAACACAAAGTGAGGAAGAACCGCGAGGGTCATTCCAATTCGAAAAGCCACAACCCCTCCCCTCCGTTGCTCCCCCTCGCTCGGGAAGGGCTCCCTCGCCTGCTACGTCACTGGAGGGCTTACTCGATTTGAGGGAAGAAGTGAAGGGAGGATTTTATTTCGGATTGGAAAGCAGCCTGAGTGACACACAGTGTGGAAACTCTCTGTACTTACAGTAGTGTGTCTATGAGGTGCAGTGTGGAAACTCTCTGTACTTACAGCAGTGTGTCTATGAGATGCAGTGTGGAAACTCTCGGTACTTACAGCAGTGTGTCGATGAGGTGCAGTGTGGAAACTCTCTGTACTTGCAGCAGTGTGTCTTTGAGGGGCAGTGTGGAAACTCTCTGTACTTACAGCAGTGTGTTGATGAGGTGCAGTGTGGAAACTCTCTGTACTTGCAGCAGTGTGTCTATGAGGTGCAGTGTGGAAACTCTCTGTACTTACTGCAGTGTAAGTGTTTCCAGTTTAGCAGCAGAGAGCGCTCTCACTCCTGAGTCTCCTGGGTGATTGTAGCTCAGATCCAGCTCTCTCAGGTGTGACGGGTTTGAATGCAGAGCTGAAGCCAGAGAATCACAACCTCTCTCTGTGACTCGACAGCCTGACAGCCTGCAGAGAGAAGGAGACCAGCTCTGGACAAATACACCTTACAGAAGAATCTGAATGTAAAATAACAGGGCTGTGAAATTAGTTGAATACATCTTACTATCATTATTTTAATGGGTGGGACTGACTCATTTATTTCTTTGTTTTCTACAACTGAAGGTATGTAATTGATATTGTAATATTAAATGAATAATTTTCAAAAGTAAAAGTTTAGTATTTTATTCCCTTATGAACACTGAAATTGCAATTGGAAAAACACATTTTTACATCACAGATTGACTGTGCAAAGTGAACAGAAAGCTTTAGCCTGAGTCATTATTAATATTCGTGGGATATTTAGTCACATTTGAGCCCTTCATGAAAGAGGGTTTGTGTTTGTTACTCACCCCAGTCTCTGCAGTTTACAGTGTGGGTCCTCCAGTCCAGCAGAGAGTGCTCTCACTCCTGAGTCCTGCAGCTCGTTGTCTCTGAGCTCCAGATCTCTCAGCTCTGAGTGGGGAGAACACAGGACTGAGGCCAGATCATCACAACAGCCCTCTGTGAGATTACAGCAACCCAGCCTGTGGAGAGAACACACACACACACAATAAATATACACAAACCCAGCCTGTGGAGAGAACACACACACACTATAAATATGCACCAACCCAGCCTGTGAAGAACACACACACACTATAAATATGCACCAACCCAGCCTGTGAAGAACACACACACACTATAAATATGCACCAACCCAGCCTGTGAAGAACACACACACACTATAAATATGCACCAACCCAGCCTGTGAAGAACACACACACTATAAATATACACCAACCCAGCCTGTGGAGAGAACACACACACACTATAAATATGCACCAACCCAGCCTGTGAAGAACACACACACACACACTATAAATATACACCAACCCAGCCTGTGGAGAGAAAACACACACACGATAAATATACACCAACCCAGCCTGTAGAGAGAACACACACACACACACTATAAATATACACCAACCCAGCCTGTGGAGAGAACACACACACACACTATAAATATACACCAACCCAGCCTGTGGAGACAACACACACCCACCCCTCTGTACTGGGCTTGGAGTGTGGCAATATAAAGACTCAGTGTCCCTGTGCCAGCTGGACCAGAGTCTCTCTCTCTCACACACACACACACACACAAAACAAATATACACCATCCCAGCCCGTGGAGAAAACACACACACACACACTCTGTGTGTTCTCAATAAGTCATCTACACACACTCATATTTGCTTCCATACACATATTTTAATAATTTTTATCGTGAATAATGAAACTGGTTGTCTGTGTTGTTATCACATAAACATTGACTGTAGCCACTCTATTCATAGAACAAAGCCTTCAAAAACTGGTTTGATCCCCAATACTAATTATCAATAATTTTATTGTTAAGAGGGTATGGTAATTCCTGTTGGTTTGCCATTAATATTGTAATTTTAATACGTTTTAGAAATTAAAGGATATGGCTTAAGTCATTTTATGAGATTGATTACTTTTAATTGGTGCCTTGTGCTGGGACTGTTAAGATGAACATATTGTGTTATCTGTTTGTTTTTGCACTCCATACACTTCACCTGCATTTAACTGGAGCCTTTGTGAGGAACAGCATTATCCTCATATTTTCTGCTTCCCATGTGCTGAATAGCACATTTACTCTACATTTTGTGGTGCCCTCATGTGTGGGGATAGATTTTGGCATATTCAATGTTTTGTGATAATATCATTTGGCTGTATTTTATGTTTTTTTAGAACAAAAAATGCAACTCAATTTTGGAAAACAGGCAGAGAGTGGGGCCCCTGGAGAAGAAGGAGGGAGTGAGGCTCCTGACAAAACAGATAATGGGGCCCCTATCCAAGCAGCTTCAAACTTAAATCATTGCACTTGTTATATGAAAATAATTGTCCATTTAGTCATTTTACTGGCATACCAACCTCTTCAGTACCTCTGAAATTTAATGGCATTATTAAATTGCCCTTAACCTAATTTGAAATGAATAATACATAGTCATGCTCTGTCTTGGCTCTCTCAAGGCAAGCCAGCCTTGCCCTCCTTTGCAAATGAGTAACTAGGGAGTGAGATTGTAAACCTGAGAGCTCAAAACAAACATCCTCCAAGATCTACAAACCTTTAGCAAAAAAGCTCTGCAGTATCTAGATGATTTGCATTCTGCCAAATCAGATGTCTGCTCCGGCAGAGAGGAATTTTTCCATCATAAAAGTGAACGCTCTGCAGTACTGCAGTCACATGACACCCCTTCTTTTCTTTCAGCAGTTAACGTCTCATCCCCACTCACCTCAATTCTGCAAGGAGCCGCATATAACCAGGTGCACAGAAACACTTTGCATTCTGATCTGGGTCCAATATCCGGTCGAGCCGACCTCAGGTCCCACTCTAATTCACTGAGCAGTGTTTCAGTGGAAACCACATCAGACTATGTGCTGATGTCTCACTCTTCACACAGTGAAAAGGGGAAAGGGGGGTCTACTTGTGACTTGTGCTGCTCTGAGCATCATTCTTCTACTTCCTCTAACCAAAACCTTTCAGTCTATTCAGGTCTTTAATCCTGCACCCTTCCAAAGGTGCACTTGGACACCTCCTAATCACACTACACCCTCAGCAAGTCCTGGCACCACCCACGGCTTCACAAGGCCCTACAACTCCCTCATGCATAACACCCCCCTCCCCTAAAACAGTCATTCCCACCCCCTCTCCCAGACAGGCTGCACCCACCCCCTCCCCAGAAAGACCACACCCATTCCTATCCCCATATCTAAATATGCTACACGCACCCCCTCACCCACCTCCAGGAAAAGCAGACCAGTTCTTTCCCCAAGACACATCACTCACACTACACCCTCCAATCACACTACACCCCCTAATCACACTTCACCCTCCAATCACACTACACCCCCTAATCACACTACACCCTCCAGTCACACTACACCCTCCAATTATGCGACACCCCGAATCATACTCCACCCTTCAATCACACTACACCCCCTATTCACACTACACCCTCCAATCATGCGACACCCCCTACTTACACGACACCCTCCAATCAAAATACACCCTCCAATCACGAGGCACTACCCAAATACACTGCCCACCCCAGACACACAGTGGCCCCATCCACAGACACTGCCTTCCTGACCGACTCCAACTGGAAGCATGTGGATATGAGACGCATGTTCCCTGAAAGGAGGGTGTGTAAGCTGTGGTGCCCCACGACTAAGTCTGCCCTACAGCAGCTCTCAGACAGCATCCTGGGAAACCCTGGCACCATCATCATCCACACCGGGACCAATGACCTGGCCTCTCAGTGGGAGGGGTGGCTGCCTCTGTGATCGGAATGGCTGAGAGAGCCACACAGCGCTTCCCCAGGGCGAAGATTATTATCTCCACCCTTCTGCCCCGTGCTGACATGTTACAACACACCATAAACAGCATCAACAGCCAGCTGAGCAGGGGCTGCTCACAGCTGGCTAACGTACACCTCGTCCACCACCCCAATCTGAAAGCTCAAAAATATTTGTCAAGTACCTGAGAGACACCGCCTTGGGCCGACAGCCAACCAGCCCCAGCCCCAAGCACAGCCATCATGGGACACAGAGGATTCATGCGCCCAGGAGGACTAGCCCTACACAGCACCAGGGGAGAGGCAGGATGCCCACGCTGCCCATCCCGCTCCCACCACCCCCCCACAACCCAACACTCAGACACACAGCCTGGATTCAGCTATGCTGCAGCCCAGCACGCACAGCCTGGACTCAGCTATGCTGCAGCCCAGCACACACAGCCTGGACTCAGCTATGCTGCAGCCCAGCACACACAGCCTGGACTCAGCTATGCTGCAGCCACTCAGAGCCCGGCTGGCTCTGACATGAGAGAGATCTGCCACCTGCTGGGTTTGATCTGCAACAAATGAATAACCTAGAGGGGAGTGAGTAAAAAAACAGAAAAATAAATCTTATATAATCTTAAAGTCTTGAGTAAGAGTCAAATTGGATTCTTCCCAAAACATCGCACAGCAGATCATATTTACACCCTATGCACCCTCATAGATGAACATGTTCACCAAATTAACAAAGGAAACATCTTTGCATGCTTTAGTGACTTTATAAAAGCATTTGATTCTATTTGGCACCAGAGATTAAATAATAGAAAACTTCAAAGTGGTATTGGGTGTAAAGTATATGACATCATTAAATCAATGTATTTAGAAAACAAATGTGCAGTGAAAATTGACAATCAAAAAACAGAATTCTTCACTCAGGGTCATGGGGTGAGACAGGGTTGCAGCTTGAGTCCAACGTTATTTAACATTTACATTCATGAATTGGACACAATGTTGGAACATTCTGCAGCTCCTGGACTTACTCGACATGACACAGAAATTACATTTTTATTATTTGCAGATGACCTGGTTCTGCTGTCGCCCACAGAGCAAGGGCTACAGCAGAACCTGGCCATCTTAGAAAAATTCTGCCAGTCCTGGGCCCTGGCAGTAAACTTAAAAAAGACCAAAATAATGATATTCTAGAAAAAGGCCAAGTCTCAGAAAAGCAGATACAGTTTCACTTTCTGCAACACTGTATTGGAACATACCACAAATTACACATACCTTTACACATTGGTGTAAAGAACATTTTACAATATTAAATTACCTATAAAAAACTGGTTCTCACAATGGGACAAAAACCCAGTGGAAATCCTGCATGCTGAATTTTACAAAAATATACTCAAAGTCCACTGAAACACACCAAACAATGCATGCAGGGCAGAATTAAGCCGTTACCCTTTGATTATTAACATTCAGAAATGAGCATTAAAATTCTGGATCTAAAAACCAGCAAACCAAATTCCCTCCAAAAAAGGCCTTCCTATCCCAAGAGCTAAGCCCCAACAGAAGTCCTCTCAGTCAGCTGGCCATGAAACTAACAAACCAAATAACTTACAATACTAACTATGACATATTTCAGACCAGCTCTGCTTCAATTAAAATCAGCCAGAGAGAAGAGAAGTTTAACGTTTCTCTGTATGGAGCCATAATCACTAACTATTTACTAAAAGTCACAAAGTACACAGCACTACTCACCCCAGTGTCTGTAGTTTACAGTTTGGACTCTTCAGTCCAGCACAGAGCAGCTTCACTCCTGACTCTCCCAGGTTATTGTAGCTGAGGTCCAGCTCTCTCAGGGGTGAGTTTGATGACTGGAGAGCTGAGGCCACAATTTCACAGGACTCCTCTGTAAGACCACAGCTGCCCAATCTGAAAGAAAGAGGTGATGTGTTAATATTTAACACTTAATATTTTAAATGTAGTATTGATAGTGCTCACTGATAAAGAGTGATATTGAGGATTGTAAGATCTACAATGCTCTGAGGAAGATGTCTGTGCTACACTCTCCAACTGCAGCACTTTACACCTGAGAATAAGATGTCCTGCTCAAGTCTGACAGTTCTACAGCTGTGGTTCTGACCCAAATAGCCTCTTTTCCTCTATTCACTTCTGTCAGAATTTGGGGCTAATGGCCCAGCTACCTTTTCCACAGTCTTTTTCAGGCTAACTCCGGGCTTTAAGCCTCACTCATGGCCCTACTCATGCCCCTGAGCCAAGTATGGACAGCAGGGCTAAGGATGGAGTTATCAGATCCTTTTATACTGTATTTCATTATTAAAGCAAATTCCAGCCTTTAGAGTGAATAGTGAGTTAGATTGACAAGCTGTGAGAAGTTTGTATTTCTTTCCAATGAGAGTAAAAAAGCAAACATTATCACACAGCTAAAGGTTCACAGGAGTATTCGCAGGAAGGCAAGGGGGTATTTAGTTCACATCTGATCAGCAGCGCAGCGTGTCTGTTTTGATGGTGATTGGTTTTATGAATTTTACCAAAAAACCCCAATGTAGGAACACCAGGGTCAAAACAGTGGACATAACTTTTTTGATGTTAAACACAATGAAAGAGTTCAGATAAGAAACAAAAATGTTTACTCTCTGATACTTACCTGCCATTCCCTGAAAAAGATTAAAAACAAAATAACAGAACCAAAAAGCAATCAATACTCTTGGCTACAACAGTCTGCTTTCCCTGTTTTCAGGCATCAGTCAGTTTCAGAACTTGTTTATAATTAGGTCTGCATTTCAGAACATTCACAGGTGCTTCTGTTCAATTTACTGGCCTGAACTTCAGATCTGAATGATTATGGTTAAAATATAATCCCAATTATTTTGCAAAATATTGTGATTACAATTATTAATCACAATTATCTAACTCAGGAAACAATAAAACAATAAAAAATTATTTTATTGCACTTTATGCATCTTAGACCATGTTCATCTTTTTTCTTTGAAAAACTAACAATGCACTGATTCACAACCAAAGTTGCAACAGCTAGACAAGCTCATTTTCAATGTGTGGTCCTTACAGTCTTTAGTTGTACAAACAACAATGACAAACTGGCATGAAATCTAAGTATTTCCAAATTCTGTGTTCACATTGCTGCCTTCAACTGGCCCTGACATCTCCTGCTCCTGTACTGGCATCACAGTCCAGCATTTACCAGGTTGTGGGTCAATGTGCTCAGCATCCAAAGGTATCACAGTCTCCTTATCCTCAAACTCTCATAAGATGCTGGATGGAAAGTGCTCAGTAATTCTTTGGAATTGAGTGATTTTTCCCAGTACCTGGAAAGCCTTTGATACTTCAGTATAGTCTGTATAAATACCCACATTTTGAAGTATGATTAATCTCTCACTGGCAATGTCATATATCTAGCATAAATTCATTCTGTGGCACTGTACCAATGTATCACCTGATTCAAAAATATACAACCTTATGCTGTGTGCCAGTAAATTCTGTGTTACCCTATATCATTTGAAATAAAATTTTACACAAGATCTGAATCATCAAACTCTTGTGATTGTAAATATTTTGGCTGTGCATCATTTTCCCATCTTTTGTTGTGTTTACTTGTCTTTGGTGAAACTGAAAATAATGAACTTCTAGAACAATAATACTCCCGTTTTACAAGAATATCAACACAGCTGTAGCTTTAACCGGTTGCATAAAACCAGAAATGAAATAACACACAAAGCTGGATCCATTGGGGCCCTTATTCAGAACAGTTTTGCTGTATCTAAATGCTTTGGCTCCTCTCTAAACTCTGCTGCAGTTACTAAAAGAGTCCACTGTCATCCCACCACAGAGAACAGGCTGCGACACATTCACGCCAAAACTACAGGTTTGTGTCGCTCAGCTTCACAAGCCACAAATGGCACCCAAATGAAAGTTTCATCTGTCTAAGTCACCAATTTGGTGTAAAACAGAACAGAATATTCAACATATACCTTGTGGGTAAACGAGCTCGTACCTCACCAACAGAATAAGTTTGCTTGGTAGCTGGTACATAGCCTCCCTCTCAATCTCTGGCAGAAAAGCTTCTCTGTTGAGTCTCTTATTGTGGCAGGAGAAGCAAGCTCCACTGCTTGTTTGAGCCTAATTGCCAATAAACTTGGCTGTTGGCAATTTCAGGTTTTAGTAAAAACCTTGCTTTGAGTTCACATAGTTTTTGTACAGGTCTCGCTTTATAATCTTGTCGTCGCCATAATGTAACCTACTGGCATATAGCCTACGTTGACCTCAGTTGTGACTTGATGGTCTCTTCCCTAGTTGTGTCAAGTTCCACAACACGAATTTATGTAACAAGGATAAATGTAACTGCGAGTAAAATATTTTTCTGTGTCCCACATGGAGTGATGAGGGGTTACCAGAGTGCTACAATTGTGAATCTATAGGGACTCAAAATGGCGCCATCATGTCTGACTCTGGTACCTTTACAAAGTAAACTCAATCATAGATGGTCATATGAGACAGCAGTAAAGTAGGTTTGATAATCATATTTAAATTCGTCTTGCAGTCAAATCAATGTTTCATACTGTAGCCAAGTATTTAGCTAAAACATCCATTTGACGAGAGACTTCCACCAAGTAGTCAAGTTTGCGCACTCCACTATTACTGGAGTGATCGCCTACAATGTCCGAGTGGAGCCTGCTGGACTGAGAGCTCCAACAAACTTTTCCTCGTCAAAAGAAAGAAGCCCGGCATTCCAATCGGAAAATGATGATGAAAAATAGCTTACAATTGATGTGGATTCCAAAACATTTGTGGTAAAACAGGATACATATTCCTAGCTTGATCGTGTCATGGCCTCCCTGGGCAGATACTGCATGCCTGACCTTACTCTGGTTGTCTTTAAATTCGTCAATGCTCGCTATAAGGTTGCTGAGTTTAGTGGCGTGCGGCTGATACACTCCGCTTGTTTAAATACAATAAGAAAGAAAAGAGGACTGTCGTTGCCTCCACCGCTTGTACCCAACACCGGAGCTTCTCATTCCGCGGTCAGCTCGCTCTTGTTGCCGGGGACGGACAGCCCGGTGTTGGACTTCCGAAGGCAACAGTTCGCTGCCCCCAGCAACCGGTTTGTTCAGCATTTTCTAAAAGATACCGACAGCCTGGGCTGAGCGTCACGTTGTCACACAATTTAGTTGGTTAAGGATGAACAAGGAAAAGAAAACCGTGGGGGAAAAAACAATATTTGAGTGGAGTGGACGAGTTTTGGGAGATCCGCTTCCAGGATTTACCAGACGCCGCCGAACTGCGCACACAAACCTCACTGGAAATAGCGTCGATCCAACTCACTCACTGATCACTCTCTGGGTCACAGAGTCAAACAACTCTCTCGTTAATTAAGCAATGTAAACCCTCGTAAAACATTGTATCCAAACAAGCCGAAGAGCTTTTAATGGACTCAGTATATCAAAAATTTTTAAAGATTAATATCTAAAATATATAGCATCATAACAGGCTCATTTGGGATGAATAAAATCTCCTGGCATTATTGAAGGAACAACATGAAATCTCAGTAAGAAATGGCCTGTCTGAAACAACTGGCCAAATCATCTGAAAAGGAAAAACAAATTATAGGAGAATCTAACCAACAGTCAAGGGATGGTTGATGGATTATTGAAAGTATTCAATGCTCAACTGGGCTACTTTTCAAAAATATAAATGTAAGTTATTTTATCTTAACCCTGCAGGTCATTGTGACTTAGCAGTTGTCATTACAGATGGGCAGTTTTGGAATTGTTTATTTCCTTGGGAATATTTATGGTTAACAGCCAAAATAAGTGAAATAATTATTTCCTAGATGCTATTCATAATGAATTCTGAGAAATCAATCCTAATCTAAACATTTAATTAGGTGGGGATTTTAAACCAGCCCTAAATTAATATGGATTTGTGACCTCACAGGCCCCAACAAAACTGTAATCACACCTTCTTAACCAATATGATGTCAATGTTTGACCCAACCAGCATTTTAAGAGTCAGGAACCCTGATCAAATGGTTACTTGGAGTAATAAAACTGGCCCATCTAAATCTAGGATCAACCAATGGTTTATATCACATTCATTATGCCCTAACACTGTAAAAGTAGTGGTTGTTCCAACACCACTGTTGGATCAGAACACTATTGTAATAGCTTTTCGTACTTATGATGTGGACTGGAAACCTAATACCTCTTTTTTGGACTTGAGCCAACTAGATATCAAATTATAGCATGTATTAATTCTGTCTGGATAAAGCAAAGTAAGAAATCTTACCAGGGACCTTCTAAAATTTGAGATACAAAACCCTAGCAATGAAATCAGGTTCTGAAAAAAGGGAGGAAAATGAATTGATCATAAATAATATTGCATTTGAAGTACAAACAGTGACTATAAACTAGAGGAAAATTTAACTAAATGGGCTCATTTGAAAAGCAAGGTGAGTCAACAGTACATCTATTAAGCCAAAGGAGTTTCATAAGGTCAACCTATAAATGGCTGGAAGAAGGTGAACATATTGTAATTACTTTTTAAAATTGGAACAACAACATAATTTCTGAACTAAATTTAAATGGTATCTTGATAAAAAAAAAATGGAAATGTCAAAGCTTGGCAAGTAATTTTACTAAACAGTATCATGTCATTCAGGCAGGGTGTGAACTACAAGGGAGCCAGGGGGAGCTCGGCTCCTCTTAATGAGACATGACCTCCCCTGAACACATGATTTGTGAAATTTTGGGGGGTCTCTCAAATATTGACAATATGCAATTTTTGCCATGCATGTCTATTTTTCTGTATGTTCCTCATCTTGGATCATGCATAAAATTAGGCTATTATTGATGTATGATTTATGCATGTGGGTGATTCATCACTAATTCACTTTAATAAAGATACCAACATGCATGCTATTCTTGCCATCACCATCAAAGTGTGGCGGCACAATATGACTGTCTGACAAGTTACGAAGTTGTGCCTGACAGCGTTGCCTGGCCTGCATTATCACAAGCTAGTTTAATTTTTCAAAGATCAAACCTACATACAGATAGATACCTTATATAAACATGTGAAGATAACCATAAGCTGATAATGAAGGAAAATGGTATCTGTCTTTCAATGTCAAGATAAAAAACATAAAAAAAAACCCATTGGAAATGCAGACAGAAATAATGATAAAATGCTAGCTAGTGAACACCACTGGATCATGATGTATTTTCAATGGACAGAATGATTCTTTTCACTGTAATATTGGACTATTTGGCTTTCATAATAAAGATGACCACAGGAAAGCTGGTCAGATCGCTGCATTTACTGTTTATGATTGTGTAAGTAAATATGCACCCTGGAGGTGAAGGTTCCAGGCCCCACTGACATCTTTGAGGTTAGCTTTAAAATGCTCATGCTCTGGAGAGGTTCTGGAACCTCTATAGAGAGGGGAAGGATAAGAGTCCCTCAGTAATTTCACCACTGAGCCCCTGTCTGAGATGGAGAACAAACTGGTCACTGTGCAGCACCATAAGGAAGCCGTATAGGACCTCAGTGCTGTAACATGGTGTGTTTAGTTAAACTCAGACACCAGGAGGGTCCTAGAAAAGGGCAGAGTTTGTACAGGGGCCAGGAATTGGCTGGGCCAGGTCAAACCCCACCCCTCTGCAGTAGGCAGAGTGAGCCACATCCCCAGCACCAGCACACTGGAGAACAACAGGGATGGGGTGTGCTATCGCAGCATGCCCAAGCTGTGCAGGAAATGCAGTGAGCTCACAACCCACCCCCGCTCCCAACCCCTACCTCTACACCTAGAGCACAAATTCCAAATTCAGAGAGGATGCTGTGGTGATGAGGAGGACCTAAAGTGCAGTGAGGTTTGACACTTAAGATTGAAGTACAAAAATGCTGTTGAATGAATTTAAATTTGTAGATTTATTGTCTGTGTCCTACATGGCCAGTTGTCCAAATGTAATATCACATTCAGATTACAGTATTTTACCATTGGTTTTTGTTTACAACATGTGCATTATATGTGTTATATGAAACATGTGTTATATGAAAATAGAACAGAAATACTATCTTCTGAAATATTATTCATGAACACAGGTTGTTTATGCAAATATCAGTGTCAATCGTCTGCATTGTGAATGATGTAACAGTACTCACTTGGCCTTCCTGCAGTTCCTCACTACTGGTACCAGTCTCTGATGACCTGCTGCTGATGTGTTGTACGTCTTCAAGTCAAACTCATCCAGGACCTCCTCTGACATCAGTAACACAAAGGCCAGAGCTGAGCATTGGTGTGGTTCCAGCTCTTTATCAGAAAGTCTTCCTGATCTCAGGGAAGTCTGGATTTCCTCCACGAGAGAGTTGTCATTCAGTTCATTCAGACAGTGGAACAGATTGATGGTCCTCTCTGCTGAAGACTCTAATCTGATCGTCTGCTTAATGTACTGGACTGTTTTCCTGATGCTCTCTGATCTGCTTTCTCTCTGCTTCAGTACGTCTCCTAAGAGAGTCTGAGTGGAGTCCAGTGAGAGGCCCAGAAGGAATCGGAGGAAAAGGTCCAGGTGTCCATTCTTACTCTGTAAGGCCTGATCCACTGCACTCCTGTGTAACTCAGACAGCTGCATTCTGTCACCCTCAGGTTTTGACTCTTCTGGTCTGAGTGCATTTCTGTTCTCATTTACACATGAATGAAACACAAACAAGGCAGCCAGAAACTCCTGAATACTCAGATGCACAAAGCAGTAGACTTTCTCCTGATGCAACCCAGACTCCTCTTTAAAGATTTCTGTGCACACCCCAGAGTACACTGAAGCTTCACTGACATCAATGCCACTCTCTCTCAGGTCCTCTTCATAGAATATCAGATTGCCCTTTTCCAGCTGTAGAAAAGCCAGCTTCCCCAGTTTCAGGATCATTTCTGCATCTGATGCTGAGATCTTCTTTGGGTTTGTCTCGTTGGTGCCATGATACTTCTGATTCTTCACATTGGTCTGCATGAGCAGGAAGTGTGTGTACATTTCAGTCAGAGTTCTGGGCAGTTCTCCACTGTCTGCTTTACCCAACAATGTCTCCAGAACTGTAGCAGAAATCCAGCAGAAGACTGGAATGTGACACATGATGTAGAGACTCCTGGATGACTTTATGTGTGAGATAATTCTGCTGGCCAGGTTCTGATCTCTGATTCTCTTCCTGAAGTACTCCTCCTTCTGTGGATCATTGAACCCTCGTACCTCTGTCACCTGGTGGACACACTCAGGAGGGATCTGATTGGCTGCTGCTGGTCGGGAGGTGATCCAGAGGAGAGCAGAGGGAAGCAGATACCCCTTAATGAGGTTGGTCAGCAGCACGTCCACTGATGCTGACTCTGTTACATTACGGCAGATCTTATTTTTCTGAAAATTTACAGGAAGTCGACACTCATCCAGACCATCAAAGATGAACACAACTTTGACTTCATGTTCAACACTTTCAATGTCTTTCAGCTGTGGAAAGTAGTGCTGGAGGAGTTGCATCAGACTGAATTCTCTCTCCTTCTTTAAGTTCAGGTCTCGGAAAGGAAGATTGAAGATTAAATTAATGTCCTGATTGGCTTTTCCTTCTGCCCAGTCCAGAATGAACTTCTGCACAGAGACAGTTTTCCCAATGCCAGCGATGCCCTTTGTAAGCACAGTTCTGATGTGTTTCTCCTGTCCAGGTAAAGGTTTAAAGATGTCATTGCAGAGGATTGCAGTCTCCTGTGTGGTTTGTCTCTTGGATGCTGCCTCAATCTGTCTGACCTCATGTTCATTATTGACCCCCCCACCTCCCCCCTCTGTGATGTAGAGCTCTGTATAGATCTCATTGAGGGGGGCTGGGTGGCCCTGCTGTACCAAACCTTCAAATATGCATTCAAACTTCTTCTTCAGATCAGATTTCAGAGTCTTTTGGGCTCTTGTGAGTTTTTCTGAGAAGAGGAAATATGACACATAATTTACTTACATTAAAAAAAATAATCAGTTGAAAAAATTGTCATAAACCTTTCCCCTTGACACAATACTTTACACAAGTCTGTCACACAGTGTGTTACACATCACTCCAACAATCTGCACAAATGGTGAACAGAAATAGATTCTGCCTTGTTCATGAAGACTCACCAGAGTAGGGGAACGATAGAGCGTAAGGTCTTACCAACGTGAAATGAGATTAAGAGATGAAGTGAATCTATGAGATAAAGTGAACATGTACAGACAGATAATACTAGATCCATTTAAATATAAACCCATCATAGCAGTATAAATAATCAGGTATATCTGCTCTAAACTGTATAGGCAGCTTCACAACCTGGTGCAGATGGCCACTCAGTTTAGAACTTTTTCTATATATGTTAAGATCACACAATTCTAATATCTTATTAGCAGTAATAGTATCATAAATTGGGTTTCATTTGGTGGCTGTTGGTGGAATGATGTATTATTCTTGTGATGCTGAAATGCTGAAAATGCTTTTCAGATGTTGGAACAGAACACTAAAATACGGTCTGTTTGGCACAGTCATATTTTTCTGTGTTGTCTGGCATGTGCTCTCTTACTATTATTTTACCATATCCATTATTCTGGTGTTAAATGAGCACTACAGCCACTTTATGAAGAACTGCACCTGCCTGTGGTGCTCATTTGACACCACACTAAGGGAATAAGAGATACAGAAAAGTAGAGGCAGAAAACCTGCACAAACAAACATGGAAAAATAAGGATGTGTGATGCATCCACTCACTTAAAGGGAATGTGGAAAACATCCTGATTGGTCAGTGTATGATCAAGCTTTAAATCAGTACTTTGCTCTGTCTGCTTCTCTTTCAGACATTAAACTGCTAAACTGATTCTGCCACAGCTTTTTAAATCTGCATTAATGAGCTTTTTCCAACATTTATATCCTTACATAAGGACCCATCTCTCTCAGGGCCAGGTTTACTAAGGAATAGTCACAGCACAAACACATTCACTCTTTAGTGGCTTGTTTGCAATTGCTAATACGGATATATTAATGACTGATTTACACAAAATAGTGTCTTACTCTTCTCCTCATCTCTCTACAGTGAGTCAGCGAGATCCTTCTGCTTTATGGTCCTCAGGATGTGGAGTGTGATCTTCAGAGATCTCTCACTGCCACAGGTCTCCAGCATCTTCTCAACTACATGCAGGGCCTCAAGGTCCTCCTGTTGTCTCTCAGTGCATTCTGGGTAATACTGACTCAGATGGCTCTGAAACTGTTTCAACTCCTCCTTCTTCAACTTCATCAGAGTGCGCTGGAGCAACTGAAATAAACACATGAAGAGGTGTGCTGTATCAGAGAGACTGAAATAAACACATGAAGAGGTTTGCTGTATCAGAGAGACTGAAATAAACACATGAAGAGGTGTGCTGTATCAGAGAGACTGAAATAAACACATGAAGAGGTTTGCTGTATCAGAGAGACTGAAATAAACACATGAAGAGGTGTGCTGTATCAGAGAGACTGAAATAAACACATGAAGAGGTGTGCTGTATCAGAGAGACTGAAATAAACACATGAAGAGGTGTGCTGTATCAGAGAGACTGAAATAAACACATGAAGAGGTGTGTTGTATCAGAGTGACTGAAATAAACACATGAAGAGGTGTGCTGTATCAGAGAGACTGAAATAACACATGAAGCGGTGTGCTGTATCAGAGAGACTGAAATAAACACATGAAGGGGTGTGCTGTATCAGACTGACTGAAATAAACACATGAAGAGGTGTGCTGTATCAGAGAGACTGAAATAAACCCATGAAGAGGTGTGCTGTATCAGAGAGACTGAAATAAACACATGAAGAGGTGTGCTGTATCAGAGAGACTGAAATAAACACATGAAGAGGTGTGCTGTATCAGAGTGACTGAAATAAACACATAAGGAGGTGTGCTGTATCAGAGTGACTGAAATAAACACATAAAGAGATGTGCATTAATTCACTCCAGTTCTTTGAAGTTCAGCTTTTGCTTTTGATTGATGACTTTGTAGAGGCAGTAGTTCAAATTAATCATGCTTTCCCTGAGAGTAATTGAATCATTTTGTGAATCTGGATAAATAGACTGCTGCATATCATTATGCAAGACAAACTGTGCTCTCCATGTCCGCTGCAGATTCTTAGGTTGCCAAATGCTCGCCATTTTTCAGTCCCAGGAATTTTTTATGCCCCAGAAAAGGCTAAAGTAACATTTAAAATGCTTATGATAAAAGGGATGAATCTGGTCCTGGATGATTGGCTGAAACCACATTCCAGCTCTGTGTTTATTCTTGTATTGTGCTCCAAACGAGGAGAGTGTTCCCTGTAACCTACACCCTGTGATTGTGTTTCCTACACCCTGTGAGTGTGTTCCCTGCACCTTACACCCTGCGAGTGTGTTCCCTGCATCTTACACTCTACGAGTGTGTTCCCTGCACCCTACAGCCTGTGAGTGCGTTCCCTGCATCTTACACCCTATGAGTGTGTTCCCTGCACCCTACAGCCTGTGAGTGTGTTCCCTGCACCCTGTGAGTGTGTTCCCTGCACCTTACACCCTGTGAGTGTGTTCCCTGCAACTTACACCCTATGAGTGTGTTCCCTGCACCCTACAGCCTGTGAGTGTGTTCTCTGCACCCTACAGCCTGTGTGTTCCCTGCACCCTACATCCTGTGAGAGTGTTCTCTGCACCCTACAGCCTGTGTGTTCCCTGCACCCTACACCCTGTGAGTGTGTTCCCTGCACCCTACAGCCTGTGTGTTCCATGCACCCTGCACCCTACACCCTGTGAGTGTGTTCCCTGCATCCTACACCCTGCAAGTGTTTTCCCTGTATCTTACACCCTGTGAGTATTATATCCCGCACCCTACAGCCTGTGTGTTCCCTGGACCCTACACCCTTTGCGTGTGTCCCTTGCACTAAACCCTGTGCTAGTAGAGATTGTAGTAGGTGTGTCTTGTCTGTGATAGGGGTTTGCAATCTCTAAGTAATTGTCTTGGCCATAGCCAGTAACAATGCTGCTGGGTGTTTGAGTCCCATAACAGCTGTTACATCACCAATGTGGAATTCCTGCCACAGCCAGTAACAGTGCTGCTGGGAGTTTGAGTCCCATAACAGCTGTAACATTACCAATGTGGACTTCCTGCCATAGCCAGTAACAGTGCTGCTGGGAGTTTGAGTCCCTTAACAAACATGTGCCTTTACTATAATCTGTGTGAGATTGTGATTCATTAGAATTAGTGGTTTTTAGCAGAGCACTTCCTTTGAATGTGTGCAATTACACCACATCAGAGTGAGAGGTTAGTCATTCTAATAGTTATGAGCATGAAAAGAGAGGTGAAATAAAGAGTATTCTCAAAGCCAAATGCTATAATGATTAATATATAGATAATTTAAAGAGATATCACACCTTTTTTGTGAGATTTACATCCATACACTGCTCTCTCCTCTCTGGACTCTTCTGTTCCAGACAGCTGGACTCTGCTGATTGCTGGACCCTGCAAAGAGGTTTGTGAGGAATCAGAGATATGACAGAAAGAAACAGTCAATTAAGGAAAAAAGAAGAGTGCATTAAAATGTTTTAGAGAAGCTCAATCATTAGACCTCTGTCTTGTAAAAACCAGGTACACCCACGGGGTTGGGGGGTTTGTTGGGCTTTTTCAGGAGCAAATGGTCCTAAAATAGCACCCTGTTTTGTCAGTAATGTGGGGTGATCTGGATTATTGTTTCTGTTTCTGTCGGTTTTGTTCGATTGTTTCCGTGTTTTTGTTTTCCATTCCCTGTCCATGTGCTTTTGTTTTCATTCTGTTTTCCCTTGCCCACCTTGTTCCCTACTCTGTTGATTATCATGTGTTTCACCTGCCCTGCTGGTACATCTGTGTCTCATTGCCTGTTAGTCTGTGTATTTATACCCTGCCTTGTCTTTTGTTTGTTGTGAGTTTGTCTCAGTGTTGTTACCTGTTGCGCTACGAGCCTTTCTGTTCCTGATCTGCCTGCCTGTTGTTACCCTGTCCGTTTTTTGGTTTAGATTCCTTGCCTTGTGATTTTGTACCAGGCTGAGCCTGCCTGTTTACGAACTCTTTGCCTGTTTTTGACTACCACCCTGGATTGTGTTTTTGTACTTTTGCCGAGTCTCTCTGGTTTTGACCTCTGCCTGATTAACGACTTTGATTTTTGGATTTGTGGACTGTGCTTTGGCTGCTCAATAAACTCCTGTTTATTACGTATCTCCGTCTGTGCTTGGGTCCCTCTGAGTCTTGACAGTTTTACTGTGTGATATAACACAGAACCCTGCAGGCCAGAAAGATGTTGTACACCTTCTCTGGTGTGTGCAGGAGAGAGCCACCTGCCCCTGAGCAAGCCGATGCAGGGCTCCACATGCAGCAGGGCCTCTCTGAGGAGGGGCCTGTGTGCCGAGGTCTGGAGTGGCTGCAGCCAGACCCTGCTTAAATATTATAGGATGCTGTACACTCTGCAGGGGAAAGGAGGTGATGTTAGCAAAGCAGGAAAAACACATAGCCAGCTGGTGAACCATGTATTTTCCTTCTGTTTTCTCTAAAATAGAATGAAATAAATTGTTAAAGGGGGTGATGCAGTATCCTCAGTATTTAGCTACCCAACAGCCAGTTCAGCTCACTGGTTTATCATTACAGATTTACCCACAGATTTCCACAAGAGGAAGGCCTGTTTCATCCCTAGACCATGGATGGGTGGATCTTACTTGCACAGAGTGATAGACTTTCATTCTTTATCACCAAACACCTACCAAGCTAAGTGGCGAGCTAACAAGCTGAACATTACAGCATTAAATATCTTTACCATACTTCTGTGAAATGAATGGTTTAACTGTGATGTTGTTATACTGTATAAGTAAATACAAGACGTGTCCCTATATTTGTCTCCACAATGTATGAAAGAGAGGTAGATTAGCAGTAAAGCTAATAGCTGCAAGATCCTTTATACCATGCTCCTGTGTTAATGTGGTTTCATAATTAACAACAGCAAACACTATGCTTACATTTACTACTCTGTGGCACTGTATTAGCAACTGCTGCAAGAGTACTAATAATTAGCACAGAACCAAAATCGGTAACTAGCATTACACGAACATGAAACTCTACTGGTAGGTTGCATGAAACTACCATGTAGAATTTTTGAGAGAGTAGCAGAGTTGAGAGAGCATAGAATACTGGCAGTGTTCTCTATTGTTTGGACTAAACGATCCACCACAATATCATCAATGGTGTTAATGTGCTTGTGTGGATATGTATGGTGTGTGTAAGACATGAAATACATTGATGGCTTTGCTCATAATGCTACAACCCCATTTCATGATTAAGAGTTCTTAAAGGAACTCCTTCCTGCCCATGCCTCATCCAACAGGGAGTGAGGGTGTTTTCTAAAATTATGTTCTCAGCCCCACACTGTGAACCTTTTGCCCATGCGATGTGTCGGCCCTGTAATGTGTCGGCTTCAGCATCAGCTAGTTGACTGGCAGAAATGCATTTCGTTCTCATACTACACAGCACAGGTCTACTGACGATAGCTCTACTCCAGGCTTCAAACTGAGCCAGCCCAAACAGGGCCTCACAAAAACATAGGGTGTGGGTCACTTGAATCGATCTAACATGCTGAAGGAGGGCGTGAGGTATGATGCCACTGGATTCAAGCAGGCTGAATCAGAGCTAAAACATTTTCACTAAACCACAAACAACCATCTACAACCATCCTGAGATGATGGTAAATTTCCACCATCCTGAGAAAGTCTTAACGTCATCCTCTTCCTGCAGCTCTAAGACAGCTGGGTACAGGTGACCCTGCTCTTTCTGCTAGACCCAAAAAGTCAATACAGACATTGCATATTTGTTTTTACAGACAATTTGGTGAATGGTGTTGAAAACTGCAAAACAGTTCAACGCATCACCAACAGTTAAACTAAGCATATTCCTTCTAAACAATGAACTTGGTTGTTTGTTGGTTGACTATTGAATAAGAAAGTTTGGATGTAGCGATTTTCCTTTTAAAATTAAAAGTAAGGAACAGCTGTTTACATTCAAAAATGTTCTGTCCACATTTATGAAATGCAACCTATTAAATGGACATACCTATTTTATTAAATTGAATATTTTATTAAATATGGCTACAAAAAAGGAAGCACTTTCATCTCCAACATTAAAAAACAATTACTGCGCCTCCAACTCACAGCACATGGAGACAGAGCTTCCAGTTAACCTCATCCTCTTCCTGCAGTTCGAACTCACAGCACATGGAGACAGAGCTTCCAGTTAACCTCATCCTCTTACTGCAGCTCTAACTCACAGCACATGGAGACAGAGCTTCCAGTTAACCTCATCCTCTTCCTGCAGTTCGAACTCACAGCACATGGAGACAGAGCTTCCAGTTAACCTCATCCTCTTACTGCAGCTCTAACTCACAGCACATGGAGACAGAGCTTCCAGTTAACCTCATCCTCTTCCAGTACCTCTCACTCACAGCACATGGAGACAGAGCTTCCAGTTAACCTCATCCTCTTCCTGCAGTTCTAACTCACAGCACATGGAGACAGAGTTTCCAGTTAACCTCATCCTCTTACTGTTGCTCTAACTGACAGCACATGAAGACAGAGCTTCCAGTTAACCTCATCCTCTTACTGTTGCTCTAACTCACAGCACATGAAGACAGAGCTTCCAGTTAACCTCATCCTCTTACAACAGCTCTAACTCACAGCACATGGAGACAGAGTGTCTAGTTAACCTCATCCTCGTCCTGCAGTTTAAACTCACAACACATGGAGACAGAGCTTCTAGTTAACCTCATCTTCTTACTGTTGCTCTCACAGGACATGGAGACTGAGCTTCCAGTTAATCTAGTCCTCATACTGTAGCTCTCACTCACAGCACATGGAGACAGAGCTTCTCGTTAACCTCATCCTCTTCCTGCAGTTAAAACTCAAAACAAATGGAGACAGAGTTTCCAGTTAACCTCATCCTCTTACTGCAGCTCTAACTCAGAGCACATGGAGACTGAGCTTCCAATTAACCTCATCCTCTTACTGCAGCTCTAACTCACGGCACATAGAGACTGAGCTTCCAGTTAACCTTATCCTCTTACTACAGCTCTAACTCACAACAAATGGAGACAGAGCTTCCAGTTAGCCTCATCCTCTTACTGCAGCTCTAACCCATAACACATGAAAACAGAGCTTCCAGTTAACCTCATCCTCTTACTGCAGCTCTAACCCATAGCTGGAGACAGAGCTCCACATCCTCTTCCTGCAGTTCGAACATGGAGAAAGAGCTGTTAACATCATCCTCTTACTGCAGTTCTATCAGTTAGTTAACCTCATCCTCTTACTGTTGCCTAACTCACAGCACATGGAGACAGAGCTTCCAGTTAACTTCATTCTCTTACTGTTGCTCTAACTGAAGACAGAGCAGTTAACACCTCTTACTGGCTCTAACTCACAGCACATGGAGACTGGAGCTTCCAGTTAACATCATTGCTCTTCCTGGAGACAGTTCCTCACCCTCTGTAAACTCAAAACAGCTGGGGATTCTCCACTTAATGTGAATGGTTGTTCCATTGACCTGTCACTTCCCTGACAGACAGCTTAACCTCATCCTCTTCCAGTTAACATCATGCAGTTCTCTAACTCAAGTTAACATCCTCTTACTGCAGCAACTGCACATGGAGACAGAGCTTCCAGTTAACTTCATCATCTTACTGTAGCTCTAACTCACAGCACATGGAGACTGAGCTTCCAGTTAACTTCATCATCTTATTGCAGCTCTAACTCACAGCACATGGAGACTGAGCTTCCAGTTAACTTCATCATCTTACTGTAGCTCTGACTCACAGCACATGGAGACTGAGCTTCCAGTTAACTTCATCATCTTATTGCAGCTATAACTCACAGCACATGGAGACTGAGCTTCCAGTTAACTTCATCATCTTACTGTACCTCTAAATCACAGCACATGGAGACTGAGCTTCCAGTTAACTTCATCATCTTATTGCAGCTATAACTCACAGCACATGGAGACTGAGCTTCCAGTTAACTTCATCATCTTACTGTAGCTCTGACTCACAGCACATGGAGACTGAGCTTCCAATTAACTTCATCATCTTCCTGTAGCTCTAACACAGGGCACATGGAGACTAAGCTTCCAGTTAACCTCATCCTCTTACTGCAGCTCTAACTCATAACACATGAAAACAGAGCTTCCAGTTAACCTGATCGTCTTACTGCAGCTCTGACTCACAACAAATGGAGACAGAGCTTCCAGTTAGCCTCATCCTCTTCCTGCAGCTGTATCTCACAGCACATGGAGACAGAGCTTCCAGTTAACCTCATCCTCATACTGTTGCTCTAACTCACAGCACATGGAGACAGAGCTTCCAGTTAAACTCATTCTCTTACTGTTGCTCTAACTCACAGCACATGAAGACAGAGCTTCCAGTTAACCTCATCCTCTTACTGTTGCTCTAACTCACAGCACATGGAGACAGAGCTTCCAGTTAAACTTATTCTCTTACTGCAGCTCTAACTCACAGCACATGGAGACTGAGCTTCCAGTTAACCTCACCCTCTGTAAGGGTGAGGAATTATGAAACCGCAGTGCTAATATGAACCTGTTTACCTTGGATCAGCTGGGGATTCTCCACTTAATGTGAATGGTTGATCCATTGACCTGTCACTCTTCCCTGACAGACAGCTGGGTACAGGTGACCTTGCTCTCTCCACCAGGACCCTGTGAAAAGCACAAGTAGACAGAGCTTCCAGTTAACATCATCCTCTTCCTGCAGTTCGAACTCACAGCACATGGAGACAGAGCTTCCAGTTAACTTCATCATCTTACTGTTGCTCTAACTCACAGCACATGGAGACTGAGCTTCCAGTTAACTTCATCATCTTACTGTAGCTCTAACTCACAGCACATGGAGACTGAGCTTCCAGTTACCTTCATCATCTTATTGCAGCTCTAACTCACAGCACATGGAGACAGAGCTTCCAGTTAACTTCATCATCTTACTGTACCTCTAATTCACAGCACATGGAGACTGAGCTTCCAGTTAACTTCATCATCTTACTGTAGCTCTAACTCACAGCACATGGAGACTGAGCTTCCAATTAACTTCATCATCTTACTGTAGCTCTAACTCAGGGCACATGGAGACGAAGCTTCCAGTTAACCTCATCCTCTTATTGCAGGTCTAACTCACAAGAAATGGAGACAAAGCTTCCAGTTAACCTCATCCTCTTACTGCAGCTCTAACTCACAGCACATGGAGGAAGAGCTTCCAGTTAACCTCATCCTCTTACTGCAGCTCTATCTCACAGCACAGGGAGACAGAGCTTCCAGTTAATCTCATCCTCTTCCTGTAGCTCTTCTTCACAGCATATGGAGACAGAGCTTCCAGTTAACCTCATCCTCTTACTGCAGCTCTAACTCAAAGCACAGGAAGACAGAGCTTCCAGTTAACCTCATCCTCTTACTGTAGCTCTCACTCACAGCACATGGAGACAGAGTGTCTAGTTAACCTAATCCTCTTACTACAGCTCTAACTCACAGCACATGGAGTGAATATCATATTTCTGTGAGCTTCCAGTTAACCTCATCCTCTTACTGTCGCTCTCACTCACAGCACATGGAGACAGAGTGTCGAGTTAACCTAATCCTCTTACTACAGCTCTAACTAACAGCACATGGAGTGAATATCATATTTCTGTGAGCTTCCAGTTAACCTCATCTTCTTACTGTAGCTCTAACTCACGGCACATGGAGACAGAGCTTCTCGTTAACCTCATCCTCTTCCTGCAGTTTAAACTCACAACAAATGGAGACAGAGTTTCCAGTTAACCTCATCCTCTTACTGCAGCTCTAACTCACAGCACATGGAGACTGAGCTTCCAGATAACCTTATCCTCTTAAAACAGCTCTAACTCACAACAAATGGAGACAGAGCTCCCAGTTAGCCTCATCCTCTTCCTGCAGTTCGAACTCACAGCACATGGAGACAGAGCTTCCAGTTAACATCATTCTCTTACTGCAGTTCTATCTCACAGCACATGGAGACAGAGCTTCCAGTTAACATCATCCTCTTACTGCAGTTCTATCTCACAGCACATGGAGACAGAGCTTCCAGTTAACATCATCCTCTTACTGCAGTTCTATCTCACAGCACATGGAGACAGAGCTTCCAGTTAACCTCGTCCTCTTACTGCAGCTCTCACTCACAGCACATGGAGACAGAGCTTCTCGTTAACCTCATCCTCTTCCTGCAGTTTAAACTCACAACAAATGGAGACAGAGCTTCCAGTTAACCTTATCCTCTTACTGCAGCTCTGACTCACAACAAATGGAGACAAACCTTCCAGTTAGCCTCATCCTCTTACTGCAGCTCTAACTCACAGCACATGGAGACAGAGCTTCCAGTTAAACTCATCCTCTTACTGTTGCTCTAACTCACAGCACATGGAGACAGAGCTTCCAGTTAACCTCATCCTCTTACTGCAGCTCTAACTCACAGCACATGGAGACAGAGCTTCCAGTTAACCTCATCCTCTTACTGCAGCTCTAACCCATAGCACATGGAGACAGAGCTTCCAGTTAATCTCATCCTCTTACTGCAGATCTATCTCACAGCACATGGAGACAGAGCTTCCAGTTAACCTCATCCTCTTACTGTTGCTCTAACTCACAGCACATGGAGACAGAGCTTCCAGTTAGCCTCATTCTCTTACTGTTGCTCTAACTCACAGCACATGAAGACAGAGCTTCCAGTTAACCTCATCCTCTTACTGTTGCTCTAACTCACAGCACATGGAGACAGAGCTTCCAGTTAACATCCTCTGTAAGGGTGAGGAATTATGAAACCGCAGTGCTAATATGAACCTGTTTACCTTGGATCAGCTGGGGATTCTCCACTTAATGTGAATGGTTGTTCCATTGACCTGTCACTCTTCACTGACAGATAGCTGGGTACAGGTGACCCTGCTCTCTCCACCAGGACCCTGTGAAAAGCACAAGGAGACAGAGCTTCCAGTTAACATCATCCTCTTCCTGCAGTTCGAACTCACAGCACATGGAGACAGAGCTTCCAGATAACCTCATCCTCTTACTGCAGCTCTAACTCACAGCACATGGAGACAGAGCTTCCAGTTAACTTCATCATCTTCCTGTAGCTCTAACTCACAGCACATGGAGACTGAGCATCCAGTTAACTTCATCATCTTACTGTAGCTCTAACTCACAGCACATTGAGACAGAGCTTCCAGTTAACTTCATCATCTTACTGCAGCTCTCACTCACAGCACATGGAGACTGAGCTTCCAGTTAACTTCATCATCTTACTGTAGCTCTAACTCACAGGACATGGAGACTGAGCTTCCAGTTAACTTCATCATCTTACTGTAGCTCTAACTCAGGGCACATGGAGACTAAGCTTCCAGTTAACCTCATCCTCTTACTGCACCTCTAACTCACAACAAATGGAGACAGAGCTTCCAGTTAACCTCATCCTCTTACTGCAGCTCTAACTCACAGCACATGGAGATAGAGCTTCCAGTTAAACTCATCCTCTTTCTGTTGCTCTAACTCACAGCACATGGAGACTGAGCTTCCAGTTAACTTCACCATCTTCCTGTAGCTCTAACTCACAGCACATGGAGACTGAGCTTCAAGTTAACTTCATCATCTTACTGTAGCTCTAACTCAGGGCACATGGAGACAGAGCTTCCAGTTAACCTCATCCTCTTACTGCAGCTCTAACTGACAACAAATGCAGACAGAGCTTCCAGTTAACCTCATCCTCTTACTGTAGCTCTAACTCACAGCACATGGAGGCTGAGCTTCTCGTTAACCTCATCCTCTTCCTGTAGTTTAAACTCACAACAAATGGAGACAGAGCTTCCAGTTAACCTCATCCTTTTACTGTTGCTCTATCTCACAGGACATGGACACTGAGCTTCAAGTTAATCTCGTCCTCTTTCTGTAGCTCTCACTCGCAGCACATGGAGACAGAGCTTCTCGTTAACCTCATCCTCTTCCTGCAGTTGAAACTCACAACAAATGGAGACAGAGCTTCCAGTTAACCTCATCCTCTTACTGCAGCTCTAACTCACAGCACATGGAGACTGAGCTTCCAATTAACCTCATCCTCTTACTGCAGCTCTAACTCACAGCACATAGAAACTGAGCTTCCAGTTAACCTCATCCTCTTCCTGCAGTTCGAACTCACAGCACATGGAGACAGAGCTTCCAGTTAGAATCATCCTCTTACTGCAGTTCTATCTCACAGCACATGGAGACAAAGCTTCCAGTTAAACTCATCCTCTTACTGTTGCTCTAACTCACAGCACATGAAGACAGAGCTTCCAGTTAAACTTATTCTCTTACTGCAGCTCTAACTCATAGCACATGGAGACTGAGCTTCCAGTTAACCTCACCCTCTGTAAGGGTGAGGAATTATGAAACCGCAGTGCTAATATGAACTTGTTTACCTTGGATCAGCTGGGGATTCTCCACTTAATGTGAATGGTTGTTCCATTGACCTGTCACTCTTCACTGACAGACAGCTGGGTACAGGTGACCCTGCTCTCTCCACCAGGACCCTGTGAAAAGCACAAGGAGACAGAGCTTCCAGTTAACATCATCCTCTTACTGCAGCTCTAACTCATAACACATGAAAACAGAGCCTCAGTTAACCTCATCCTCTTACTGCAGCTCTAACCCATAGCACATGGAGACAGAGCTTCCAGTGAACCTCATCCTCTTACTGCAGATCTATCTCACAGCACATGGAGACAGAGCTTCCAGTTAACCTCATCCTCTTCTTGTTGCTCTATCTCACAGCACATGGAGACAGAGCTTCCAGTTAACCTCATCCTCTTACTGCAGCTCTAACTCACAACAAATGGAGACAGAGCTTCCAGTTAACCTCATCCTCTTACTGCAGCTCTAACTCACAACAAATGGAGACAGAGCTTCCAGTTAACCTCATCCTCTTACTGCAGCTCTAACTCACAACAAATGGAGACAGAGCTTCCAGTTAACCTCATCCTCTTACTGCAGCTCTAACTCACAACAAATGGAGACAGAGCTTCCAGTTAACTTCATCCTCTTACTGCAGCTCTAACTCACAGCACATGGAGACAGAGCTTCCAGTTAAACTCATTCTCTTCCTGCAGCTCTAACTCACAGTACATGGAGGAAGAGCTTCCAGTTAACTTCATCATCTTACTTTAGCTCTAACTCACAGCACATGGAGACTACGCTTCCAGTTAACCTCATCCTCTTACTGCAGTTCTAACTCACAGCAGATGGAGTGAATATCATATTTTATTATGCAGTTAAATAAGTGACTGAACCTCCAGTTAACGTCATCCTCTGTAAGGGTGAGGAATTATGAAACCGCAGTGTAAATATGAACCTGTTTACCTTGGATCAGCTGGGGATTCTCCTCTTAATGTGAATGGTTGTTCCATTGACCTGTCACTCTTCACTGACAGACAGCTGGTTAAAGGTGACCCTGCTCTCTCCACCAGGACCCTGTGAAAAGCACAAGGAGACAGATTTTCCAGTTAACCTCATCCTCTTACTGCAGCTCTGACTCACAGCACATGGAGACAGAGCTTCCATTTAACCTAATCCTCTTACTGTAGCTCTAACTCACAGCACATGGAGACTGAGCTTCCAGATAACCTCATCCACTTACTGCAGCTCTAACTCACAGCACATGGAGACAGAGCTTCCAGTTAACCTCATCCTCTTACTGCAGCTCTAACTCACAGCACATGGAGAGAGGGATTCCAAATGGATTAACTTGCAGGTTTATTATAAATTTACTATTTCATTGATATAATGGCCAAGTTCTTTATTCACTCCTACCTCGATATGGAAAGCAAGCCCTTTCTATTATATCTTTATTTACTGTTGCCTTGTGAAGCCACATTCTGTCTCAGCAACAGTGGTCGGTATTTAATCCTGTCAGGATCATTTTTTTCGTCTTCTTTTGAGTTTTGAAATGTTTTTTTGTGTAAAGTAAAAAAACTGATTTCTACATCAACGGAAAGTGGTGAAGTTTCAAAATTGCAAACCTTCATTTTATTTTAGCTTTTGTCAAATATGTCAAGCTAACTCACAGCACATGGAGACAGCAGCTCTCAGTCAAAACAAATAGAAGAACAGATTCTTCCTTTCACTTGTGCATATTTACTCATGCAAATTTACTTGCAAATTTGAGAACATTAGTTCAAGTTTTAGTGAACATCAAATGCAGGTGGAATGTATTTCAAATCCAACCATTTGCCAAAAAGTAGTTCCTACAATGAAGATTTCAAGAAAAGTCTGTAATCGTTTCTCGTGTACACTATTTAAAAGATGATAAAGCACCAAATTAAATTAATTCATACTTCCCTGTAAAATAATTTTTTTAAGGTCTAAGGAATTTTAAACCAAAGTATTATAAGAGTAAATTTTCAGAAGCATGTTATCAATAGATATAGCCAGTTTCCAAATTTAAAGGCTTTTAATACAGATTATACTTCTGATTGTGAAATCTTGTCTCTGACAAATGTATTTTCTGGTTTAGAGGTTAAAAAAATTAAGGAACTTCAAAAATTTTAGATCTATTCTGTGTATAAAACACAAATTGCAATTTTTACCACTAAATTGTATTCAATTTGTTTTTTTAAGCAATAATTAATCAAGCTTTTCTGGTTGGATATGGCTTGTCCCAGTTCTTAAGAATGGGTGACATATAGTATATGCCTACCTATTATGCACTGCAGATATAATACATACAAAATTCAATGTTTTATTCCTAATTAATCGTTTTATATAATTATATATCTGATTAAAGAATGTATACCTCTTGCTGTCAGGGCTGGAGGTTCCAGTGCTGGTCTCTGGGTCCTTAGAGACACTCATTTTAGAAACCAAGGAGTCTGGAATATATCAGTACAGGTTGGACCATGAGAGGGTTCTGACCCAGATCAACAGACCTGTAACCACACAAAATAACAACATACTGAATAAACAGAGATAAACACAAAAACATCCTGCATAGTTATAATGAATTAAAACACACAGACAAATGTACAACATGTAACATGTAGTTTCTATATCGTAGCTCTGAATAAACACAAACACACCAAACATACACACATACATAGTGTCTTTTTTCTATGTTATAGAATATATACAGTAATGTATAATATATCATGTGTATTATTGCATGATAAATGGCACTACAGTCAGAATGGCAGAGGGTGAGAGGGTGGTAGCTGAGAGATACAGGTGCATTTACTGTGGGGTTTTATCATCAGGTACTTTAACACCTCTAGACTCTGGTCATAATAGACTTAAGCCCTCTGTGTTATTGGACCCAACACTGATAATCATAATCACAGGGTAACTGGGTATATCTGTATTACCATGTCACACCCCCTCCTCATCTCACTTCACTGGCTACCTCTAGAAGTGTAAAACTTTGGTGCTCGCCTACAGGGCAATGAATGGAACTGCTCCACCGTACCTCCTGTCAATCTTCAAACCCTACACCCCATCAGATCTCCCGGTTCTGCTACCACACCATGACTAACTGCCCCCTCCCTGCACAGTCACACCTCCCAGTCATGATGCCTGTCTGCACTGCCCCCCAGTGGTGGAATGAACCCCCCACTGTGATCAGGACAGCAGAATCATTGGCCATGTTCTGACACAGACTGAAGACTCCCCTCTTCAGACTACATCTTTGTACAAACTAGGGTAATGGTATTTTGTCCACTTGGATACTTCTGGGTCATTTCACTCAGTTAGGAACCTTCCTAAGCAAAAAAAGACTATTCAAACGCAGCCCGGGATGATAATGTATGTAAAATTTATGACAGGTTTGTAGTGAAGCACTTTATTAACTTCATGATGTATGGCTGTATTTGGCTCTGACTATGTGGCCAGGAGAGGTTGAGGGCTCCTCCCATGAGATTGCTGTCAGTTCCAATTCCCTCCTTCAGCCTGGAGAGAATGCAGGAACTTGAACAGCAACAGCCTCACGAACAGGCCTTTGGCCCCTTTTTGATGAACTTTTGCTGTGTTTCCTCTTTCACAAACCACCCGGCCCAGTGGCCACCACATTGGTGGACAGTGCAGGCATAGTCCCTGGTGTGTGAGTGGAGGGGTTTTGTTTTTCCCTTTTTGTTTTCCCCTGAGGATTTTTTTCTTTTCTTTCCTACCCACCCAATGCCATCCAGAGGCTGCATGAAGGCCAAGGCCAGGCCCAAGGCAGAGCGCCATAGTCTGGCAGCCTCTATAGCCTGGGCACCCTGGGACAGCTGGAGAGTGACCTGGGAGGATGTAGTGTCCTGCCCTCTGGGCTTCCTGAGGGAGCTGCTATGCCTAGCAGTAGGGGAAGGCTACACACCAAGTGCCTTACAGGGGTGCCCCCTGGTGGTCTGAGGCCTGGACCCCTCATGAAAAGGGGTGCAGTCTGTCTGGGGAGATGGATCCCAGGCGTGGGTGCCGGGGGAGGTGGAGGGAGGAGCAAACTCCATGGCTCCTCCCATGAGCTCTTGTCTTTATTTGCTGTTTTGGTCACACAGGTTCCTGCATGCAGGTACATAGCATTCTACTAAGGTACATCTATAATCAGAGGCAGTTATGACTCAATACAGAGGAATTTAGAAATATATATATAAACTTTCTGTGCAAGTTGTCTATAGCCAAAAAAGTTTGTTATTTGACAGGGTATTATTCATGGTCAAGCTGAAATACAGTGGGTTTAAGAGCATAGATAGGCAGATAGATCCTCAACACACACCACAAATCCATCACAGTTAAATACACCACACACACACTCAACACATAGTTTTTCTACACACAACCACATACAAGAGACCCTCTTTACCCCAAACACACATAGTAGACTCTCCTACACAAAAGCAGTTTCTACCCAAAACACACCTTCAAAGGTTTAATTAAATCTCAGTAGCTCAAGTTCCACAGGATCTGCATACAGACTAGATATATTGAAGAAGCCATAAAAACATTTCAAAGCATTGAAACCAAGAGGGTTTTCCACATCCTTCCTCAGACAGGCCAGGAAAACCTTTCTGACCCCAAAACAACAGACACAAGGAAAATCATTCTGCTCACCACCACTTACTGGGCATTCAGTCAAACAGAAAACAGGAAAATTAAACACAATATTTCCAGAACCCCACAGAACACCAACTAGCTTCAAGACTACAAAATCATCTCAGACAGCAAGAAAATGAAAACTTCAGGGACCTCCTGGTAAGCAGCAAACTACCAGCAATCAGCACAATACCCACACAAGGCTCAATATTCTATAAATAGGCCATCACAGTCAGGAACCAGAACACAAACACAACACACGTCATTAAACAAGATATTCACAATTCACACAATTATCTTATATAGTGTAACCACTGTCACATAAAATATGTAGGAGAGACAGGAAACATGATTAACATGTGATTACCACAACACACTGTGGTGCCAGAAGAGGTGGAGGGAGGGGCAAGCTCCTCAGCTCCTCCCACTATCCTGCTGTCAGTCTCCTGGTTCCCTCCCTCAGCCTGGAGAGTTAACTGGAGCTGCAGCAGCAGAGGCCTCACAAACAGGCAGCCTCACCTGAGAGTGATTTCTAATCAACTCAGCTGTGAGCACTTGCCTTCAGTTTAAAGCACTTATAAAACACTAAGGGTGTGTTCCAATACTTTTTCTCGTATCCTCATTTCCTCCGCTCATTTCCTCCCCTTGTCTCCTACCCCGGAAATATGTGGAGGAAAGGAGGGGAGAAAACGAGCAGAGGAGATGAGGAAACAAGGAGATGAAACAAAAATCAGAACAACTAATCCCATTAGCCCTTCATGAAAGCCGATCTCGGCTATTGATGAAGTCGTGTACCTTCAGCTGATTCCGAGGATACCTAAGCCAATCAAAATTTTCTGCAGGATGGTCTTTTAATCTGACTGGTTTGGGGCACCATGATGTCACCCAAAAATGTGAAAAGATTTCTGCAGTAGTATACATTGATGTATCCTTTGTTTGGAGGAGAGGAGGAGGCGAGTGAAGGAGGCGAAATCACATTTCCTACCTTTTTGGAGCAGTGGAGGGAGTGAGGACATATAGATAAGAGACGAGGTGGTAGTGGAGGAGGTAGGAGACAAAATCTGAGAATTGGAACGCGCCCTAACAGTAACTTCAGACACATACAGATCCTCAACATCAACCACATACGACCAACACATAGACTTTAATCAAAACCACTTGTGCAAGACCCTCATTTCCTCAAACACCCATACTGGACAGCAAGGTTTATTTTAAAGACACAGACACACATGCACCATTACATAAAAATAGTCTCCACCCAAAGCACACCTTCAAAGGCCTGAGTTGCTCAGGTTCAACAGAAACTGTACACAAGATGCTGACTTTGAAAAGGACACCAGAACCCTCTTTCATGTCTTAAAACCAAAGGGTTATTTCAAATCAAACAGAACCTGATCAGGATCCTGGGAATCACAACTCCTTCAGGACTACAGAATCATCTCAGTTTATAAAAAAATCTCAAAGACCATCTGGTAAGAAGCAAATTCCCAGAAATCAACACTGTACCCACACAAGGCCTGGTATTTAACACACAAGCCAGTGCAGTAAAGACCAACAGCACAAATATGACACAACTAATCAAACAGACAAATACAGTTAACACAATAAGCTATGAATTAATGTAATCACTGTGGCATTAAATATATAGGTGAGACAGGGAACACAATCAGGACTAGATTAGCCCCATATGTGTATAACATTAAAAACCACAGAGACACCGACACATATCTAGTGGCTTAATTCCTTCACCATGAACTTGAGGCGCTAAAAATATTCAGCCTTCAAACAAACACTAACTGGACACCAGATGATTGACACAGAGCAGAAAAGAATTGGATTATAAAACTCAAAACCTGTTCAGGTAAATCCCATATAACATATTAAACATTAAATATTTCTATATTTATCATATAAAATATATATTTTAAATTAAACACCTTTGTGAAATGGTCAGGCCCACTTTGTGGAAAAAGGAAAAGCTTCGATTGTTGAATGGGTTAGAGGACCTGTTAATGAGGTCAGAGGAAGTAAAAAAGACCTGAGGAAAAACAAAATTGGTTGATCTTTAACTTTTAGCGATTACGCTTACTTAGCACTGGGGTCTGTGGGACCCCAAACAAAAGCCAATGGTAAAGCCAATTTCAACAGAACACAAGGGGTTAATTACCAAAATGGCAGAGTCTCTTTTAAGTTACTCACCATAAAAACCTCATCAGAACCGAGGTCAGACATGAACTGTACAGAGAACATCAGAAACCGCTGAAGGCAACCTGTAGAATAAAAAAACAGAGCTCCATTAGAGGATCTTAAATTGACATAAAAGGGATTGTGACAGTAAAACGTAACAACAAAAGCCCAAAGAAAGAATCAGCTTAATAACTTTAACATGATTTCTAGTTTACATGTTTTTGGATTGGCCATCAGACATTTGATTTTAAGATTAAATAAATAAATAAATGCTGATAGTCAAAAGTTATTGCAAGGTTTCATTAGAACTGCCTTGTCAGTGTGCTCTTTTAAGGCCTTTTTTATGGAATTGCTTTGAATGACTTGAATTTTTCACAATGTGTACATGGTAAAAACATGTTTTTTGTGTTGTGCTTTTCAGAGCTGATTGATCAATGAATTTTAAATTGATTATTTGTTGAAGCTTGAAATGTGCTAAATAAATATCAACGATAAAGTTTATTACTCTCTTGATTTGTGTCTGTGTTTATCAAACATAACCTTTAAGGGAGGGAGAAACTGGGCTGCTGGCAGAAGGAGACAGAGCTGTAAACCAGACTGACTGGTTTTGAGTTTCATGATCTTGCTTGCCTTTTGACGCATTTTAAAATACAGTTTTTAGTAAATCTAAAATCAGCCATCATTATCAACATATCAGACCTGCAGATTGAAACAACTTGGTTAAGTGTCCAAGAGAGTGTTTCATAATGCAGTGCTTATAGTACTGCCATACACAGGGCACATCAGTCAAACATCCATGCTAGGATACTGACTAAAATAATTATAAAAGCGAATGCTTATTCTACCAGACCTCATAAAATGGATTATCAAGGCTAACACCAATTCTATAAAATTGATCATCAAGGTTAACATCAATGTTAGAATACTGACTATGTTATAGAACCTAAAATCCATGCTATGATACTGAATATACTACAAAGGGTAGCATGCATGCTAAGATAATGTATCATAAATCTAGCATGGTTGCTAGAATACTGTACAAAATGGATTAAAGCTAAATTATAAATGCCAACAGAAGAAAATGTAACTCTCAGACTACATTACCCATGGTAAGTTACTGTGGTACTGAATATCATTTATGAACTTTGTAATTTCCATATTATTCCATCACAGAGTATGACTTCTCTGTAATTTAAGATCTGATCACACAGAAATAGGAATTTATTTTATAATAAAGGAAATTAAAGTTCTCACAGTGATCATGTTGCCTTAAGCAGATCTTTTAAAACCTGGTGGCATGTTGAAATATATTAAGACTGTACTCACCTGCACAGAGGTATACATGGCTGAGACCCAGTTTATTCTTCTCTAGTTCTGAACTGAATCTGATTCTGTCTGTATTTTTATTATCATGCAGATCTGCATATTCTCCTTTCAGTTTGAACTTGAAGAATGGAATGTCATCTGACCGGTTATGAGTGAAGAATGTTCCAGTAAATCTGCCAGTAGATAGAAAGCCAGTTTCACTTTCTTACATTTAGTATTTGCTCATCATGGGAGTCTCAGTTGGTATTTTGATCAGAAAGAGAGAGACAGATGCACACTGCTCTAATTGTTCCCCAAATGTGGATTTATATAAATAACAAAATGTTCTGCACTGCTGTGAAAGATCACAGTCTTTGTTTAGGGCTGGAAGAGAGACAGAGCACAGCAGCCAGAGTACAAACACTCTGAGGGGTGGCTCCCCTTCCAGTCACATGTACTCTAGGTGGCTGTATGAGGACACTGTTACATATTTACATACCTGGGCATGATCTAGCAAAATCAGGAGACATCATGTAGCTGCAGTTATAGTATGGTATGGTTTAGAAGATTTTAGAGATTAATGCAAGCAGTTTAAAGGAGGAGCACAGTACAGGGTTATACAAGGTAACTAAAACCAGAATATTGAAGATCTTCACCATAGCTTATATACAGCAAACTTTCTTTTAGCTTCCACATCCCCCTTTTACCTTTAGGACAGTAATCATCATGTATGAGCACCTTTGGCCCATGGATCTTGAGACCCTGTGCAGTACACAATCTTTAAAGCATGTTTGAACAGGTCATATTACACATTCACACTCATAGCGTCTGAAGTGTTTCTCTTCATCCTCATCCAGTGCAATCCCAGCGAGTGACAGGAGAGGAACATTCACAGACTGAGAGACCATATGCACAGCAATCACCTTATTCACACATGCAGAACACAAAACTGTCATGCAGGCAGATATACACTGTAAGACTATGATACACAGCACAGCAAGAAGCTCATATCACAACTCTTCAGCACCTAATGCTCCTAATGCATTCTCTAGACAGCTGCTGACACCCAAATCACCTGGATTATAGTCACCATATTTATGATCCTCAGCTTCTTGGTCTGGGACAAGAGCAACACTTAAGACTCTGTGAAAGCTGAGTCTTATCGTAAGTTTTAAGTTGACGGAAGAAGTCGTATTTACTTCTATGATAGATGATCAAGTTATTAAAGTTTTATTCATAGGCTGCGGCATTAAAATTTCTGTCCAGCACATGCACACTCATAGTTTTAATACCCCAAATCCTCAATTCAGGATAGCTCAGGGTTCAATTTTAAAGCACTAAGAAGGATGACATATTCATTACCAGATCATGCATCATGATTCTCCCAGAAGCAGAAATGTAACATCCATGTAACACCATGTAAGAATATAGTCAGACCCAGGAGCACTAGATGTACTACATTGCAGTAATTCTCAGTCTATGTACATCTAGAGTGCTAAACATGTTAGATTCATGCTGAAGTCAAAGTGATGAAGTCCTTGTTGCTCTTTTTAAGCACGTCTGTCAATTGGATGACAGGTGCTCCATGTGAGACTCTGTGACACTCAAACACATCCAATGACTCCTCTCACAGACACTCCTGGAAGAAGGAGAAAAATAATATAAGGAAAAGAGGGACAAAAAGGCATTTCTCTGACAGCCCCCAATAAAAAAATATAACATAGAGGTAAATATAACATCTATAATACTGTAATTACACACACATTGACATTGGCTTCCTTGTTACGATGCCTTGTTTACTTTGTCCCATGAAACAACTTTTT
This sequence comes from Albula goreensis, assembly GCA_022829145.1. Lineage (NCBI taxonomy): Eukaryota > Metazoa > Chordata > Actinopteri > Albuliformes > Albulidae > Albula > Albula goreensis. Next base: position 41,602,534 of record CM040747.1, on the reverse strand, counting down.
CTGTACTTTTTCAGCTTAATATTTTTAAAGTAATCCTCTGTGCCTCAAGCCTTTTGCACAAAGATAGCTAATATCACCTTTGGTCACATTGGTCTGAATGTTGCAATTCATTGCAATTAGTTTGTGAAATGAGTGTTGATATATCAAGATGTAGCTCTGTCACAACTGTGTTTGAAAGTAAAGTCAAAACTACCCATATTATCATATGGCATTAGTGCTACTGTCTGTACTTCCAACCTTTGAGGACTTCTCTGTAGAGGTACACTTCTTGTTTGGAATACAGTCCTAATATCATTCATCTGTTTTTAATATGCACTGATTTAAATTACTTCAGAATGATCGGCCAGAGATGTCAAGCTCAAAGATATGATTCAGTACATTCTGTCCCACAGTCCCTCAAAGCTAAATGAATGTTCAGTGTTGATTCACAGACTTAGGAAGAAAAACAGTCCCAGCAGCTAGGAAGTACGTGGTCATTCATAATAATTTCTGTCAGTCCTTTATGTTCAATTCTGCATCAGTTGTCAGTGTTCTACATTTGAACTTCCTTCCCATTGTGACATCATAGTTATAGAATGCCATTTTATTCATAGTTAAATAAACAAAAACTTACGAAATTACGTAATAAAATGGATAATAAATTAGTCGATAAATTGTGAAATAATTAAATAAATAATACTCAACCCCTTATGATGAAATATTATTTCAGCAAACTAATTTTCACCTTACCATTATCATGTTTAAATTTTACATCATAATGATGTAGTAATTAATTATTTGATCTTTATTTCATAACTAGACATAGAATTCCAGAAGAAATTCTTTTTGCTTGCTGAAGACTATGAGATTATGTTTAAAACTGTAGACTACCTACTAAAAGTTAATAAGACTACTATATAATACTATAACATTTATTATAATAAAGCTACTTATTATTAGTATGGAGAAACTTCTAGGAGGCACAATAAGCTCTGAAGTAGTAGCAGCAGGAGTACTGGAGGCAGTCAAAAAACGGTAAAACTTTCAGTTCAAAACATGAATTATTCATTTATAATCATTATACCTGAACGCACTTTATACAACAGTTAGTTCCGACCACGCATTGTGATTGTCCGAGACAAATTCCATGAGTGCAGTATAACATCATAGGGAGAGATAACGTTATCCCAGTATCTTTGTGTCAAAAGGAAAGTTATTTCAAAATGTCAAGTCCGAGAAGGTAGCTAGCATGCTGTATTCTTTTGATAATGTTATTTTGTCAACTAACTGAAAGTTATCGGAAAGTTGGTAGTACTCACGACTATTAGTGGTGAAGTGGTATTAGTTAAATTAAAAGTAAACTTACCTGTCATCATTGTCGCTTAGTGTCACTAACGTTAGCTTGTTAGTATGCTTAGTATTACACAAATATTAAGTCAACGGGACACAATTTTTTAAAGCTTTATAGTTTAAAACAAGTATAAATCGTATAGTTCAGGAAAGTACAAGCAACGTGGCCAGTATTATTCAAGTTACCAAATTTGGTATGTCTAGCTTAAAAAGTAGATAATATTTAGGACTGCAAATCCTTACCGCTGAAGTAGTTCATACAATTCAGATACTGACGCTTTAAATCCGTTTGTGAGCCGAGCAGCGACCGTTACAATTGTTGCTAAGTAACGTTAGCCACATTAGCATGCTCAACATTCCACCAATGTTAAGTCAATGGAGGACATTTTTTAAAGCTTAATAGTTTAAAAAGTATGAATCGTATCGCTTAGAAAAATACAAGCAACCTGACCAGTGTGTCCACGCCTCTGGTGGCCAAGTTTGGTATGTCTAGCTTAAAAATTCTAGGAGGAAGAATCAGGAATAATAATAATAAGAAGTAAAGATTCTATAGAAGAACAGCAGTTTGCGCCTTCGGCAAACAAACTAATGACATATTAATTGATAGCTGTTTGCATTTTAAGAACATTCCTATTGTGACATCATTGATGCTGAAATACTGAAAATTCTAAACCACTTGAACTTACGACTGTTGCTGGGAAACAGAATGATGTGAATTCTGTCCAATTCTATGTTCTAAATTAAAAAGAATAAAAACAGTAAGAGTTTACAGTGCTGAACAAACAAGAGTTTTATAAGAGCACCAACAACAGCTTAACTTACTCTATGGTGTTGAAGCACATTCCAGCACAGTGGTCTTTATGATGGTACAGTATTTGTATATGATTTAATTTCGAGGCCAAATGAGGCAAATTAAAAAAAATGTGTTATTTAGGCTGCTTTAAAATAAATGTGTGGGCTATTTAGACAAATATAATGCACATGAATAAAAATGCAAAAGTCTCTTGGTAACTAATGTAGAAGGAAGTGGCAAAATTTTGAAATTAATTTTCATTACTTATTTGCATACATAATATCATTTTATGATGAAATATTACTTATATCTTATCTCATATCTTATAACTTGCATTTTTACAAAACCAACAAAAGTTGATAAAGGGACATCAAATTTTATAGGACTGTGGTGCCGGGGGAGGTGGAGGGAGGAGCAAGCTCCTCAGCTCCTCCCATTGTACTGCTGTCAGTCTCCTGGTTCCCTCCCTCAGCCTGGAGAGTTAACTGGAGCTGCAGCAGCAGAGGCCTCACTAACAGGCAGCCTCACCTGAGAGTGATTTCTAATCAACTCAGGTGTGAGCACTTGCCTTCAATTAGGCCTTCTGTTTAAGCACAGCCTGAGAGGTTGAACAAGGACGTCTTTTGGGTTTGGACCGGGTTTGTGTTTTCCCTGGCTGTGCTGTTTTTCAGTTTCATTGTTGCCATTTGTTTTGTTGGGTTTTCCCTGGGAAAGGGGTCGAATAAAAGGCCTTTGACCACTTCTTGTTTAAACTTCTGTGTTTTTCCTTCCACTCTCCACCCGGCTCAGTGACCACACCAGCCACTGTGTCACAGAACTTATTATTCATTTCTCTGTGTAGTTCTCATAGATGATAACCATATAAATTTGAAAATGTAATCCTGATGCGAAAATGTATGAATGACCCTATTCTTGAATCAAACTTATAGGCAAATCATTCTTGAGAAACGATCCAATATATGTCAAAAATCCATGAAACTTCTTCATGGGTTTCATTTAATATTATAAATACACATACCCAAAACCTGTAATATTTTACACAGTACTCATTATGGCTTTTACAAGTAAAGTGTTAAATGACTGCATTACTGAATTTGTAGTAATGGAAATGCATTATAGTACTCTTTATATTACTGTGTATTACTCTCACCCTACACTGAGAGGCACTCCTGAGCAGGAACACATCAGATCAGAGCTTGATTATTCCCCTCTCAGAATTACCCAGTTTAAATGAAACTGAGTTATTACCAATCAGGATAATGTTCAGATCACATCCAGTTAATTTAGCATGTTTATGTAGGAAAGCAGCAAAAGCCTCATTCACTGCAGTGCAGAAACAGCAATGAGTGTGTTCCATTTGAGAGGAAGAGAAATATGAGTGAAAGAGCATGTGATACCATTATGAACAAGTAAGGCAAGGTACACATGTATACAGTATATAAGTATATAGTATATACATATATCTATATGTGTGGGTGTGTGTGTGTGGGGGCCATTTGATGCTAAGATTACAACATTCTGTTGTATGATTCAGACAAGCCAATATGTATTTAATAATATCAGTCTGGGCAACATACTGATAAATAACTAGTCAGAACAGCAACGGTTTTGTACTGTACTTAGACTTGATGATTTTCCACACCACAAGGGGGAGCCATCCTACTGTGATATAAGAGGGGTTATATGATCTCTATTTGAGAAGAACCACAGAGACACCATAATAATGATTATGAAACACCTCTGTAGAACACACATCAGTCCAATGGAGGGATCGATAGTGCCTCACTTTCACACTGTATTCAACACAAGGGACTGAGGTGGCACCCAAGTGACCGTAGTATTGTTGAGGATAATACAGTAACAGCTGTAAGGGTGAGGAAGAGTCAGCTCAGGTGTGAAGCTGTTGATGGAAACAGCACCGCTGTCCTATCCAGTTCAACACGACAGATCCTGACTAGTTCAGTCTCTCCGACAGATTTAAGCTATGTTTCTAAATTATTCCTTAATTCATGTCCATACTTTCTGTCATTGAAATGTAAAAGAAGTTTACTCTTATGGAAACATACCCAAAAAATCACATTTGATATGATGGTATTAATTGTGATTGGGAGTAATGTGTTAAGTTCATGTTCAAGCTTTTATTGAGAGTGAATGCAGAAAACTGCTTCATGCATGTAATCCAGTTGCTAGTTTTCTGTACTGTGTTTGACTTGGATGAATTCACTTATTTTTTTAAAAAAAAATTGTTTCATAAAACCATAATTATCCATCCACTGGGCTTTGATACTTTTGGATGTACAGACATGAAAATGCTCAAATATTGTGTTACTTCTAATTTATAACTGAACCACAGAAGCTCAGTGTGCTGGAGCAGAACCCCTCAGTGTCCCGGGTCAGTGCCTCCCCCCTCAGCACCTGCAGTAGGTCCCAGCTGCAGCAGTGCAGTCTCTGTGCAGTCTGACTGAGGGAGGTTTTTGTACGGCTCTCTATCACTGTGTGAACACATAGTCACTACTGATGTAGTGGTAACTCTGACAGTAGTAATCTCCCTGCATCTTCAGCCTGGACTCCACTGATGGTCAGAGTGAAGTCAGTCCCAGATCCACTGCCACTGAATCGATCAGGAATCCCTGAGTTACGTGATGTTGCCTTGTAGATCAGGAGTTTAGGAGCATCTCCAGGTTTCTTCTGGTGACACTGTAAAAAGCTATTGCCAAACACAGCGGTGCTGGTTATACAACTCAGGGTGACAATGTTAGCCTGTGAGAAACAGATTTTCCAGCAGGAGTCTGAGTCACATCACCTGTCCTGTGCATTCTGAAAGAGAGAAAAAAAATGTCATCCAAAACATTCATCTAAAAGACATTATTTTCTTGAAAAATAATATGTATTGCTAATTAAACAAATCAATATAATAATATATGTCAAAAGAGCAAAAGGTTGATTGTTTTATAAATCTCACCCTGAATACAGAAAGCGAGTGCTTGAATGAAGATGGTGATAAAAGTCATTGTTGCTGTGGGTTCTGTTGCCATGAAGGACAGCTCTCATCAAGTGTGAAACTCACAGGACTATAAACACTCCCAGGCACTGAAGCATGTGCTGCCAATGCAAAGTGTCTTCTCTATGCAAATGGTCTTCCTGGGTACAGCAGGCACTTGTCGCCAGCAGTGCTGTGGACTGGAGACTGTGGGCTGTGACAGAGAGAGTTCAACAACAGCACCAGGACAGCAGCAGATGTGTCAGTCGCTCTGGTTTGACATAAGTCACAGTTCACTTCACACATTAACATTTACAGAAATTACAATCATGACATTTGCAGGGTGGTTTAGAGGCCCTGCTGCTTAAGGAGAGCACTATGACTGCATCTGCTGGCTGTATAAGTGAGTGCAGATTCACTTCTGGACTCATTTTTGGGGCTCGTTGGCTTTTCATAAGTGTAAGGAAAAAAGGTGCAATTCGATCTTCTTTGAAAAAAGACTTCTTTATTACAGGACGGCAGTTGTCAGAATATGTGAAACGCACTCTGGGTTCAGGCGGGTCCCAGCGAACCCTGAACCCTCAGTGAAGCCTTCTTTATACAGATACATATCTTTGATCAGGATTAGACGATAATTAAATAAGCATCAATCATACCATCACTGGTCTAGTGAGGGTAGTTCATGTGGTTGAATACAGTAGGTGTGATAATTGGATTATCTTCCCTTATCAGAACAGCTCTCAATCA
>CM040747.1:41499576-41596185 GCA_022829145.1 Albula goreensis | reverse complement strand
GAGGTTAACTGGAAGCTCCGTCTCCATGTCTGTGAGTTAGAGCTGCAGTAAGAGGATAGGTTAACTGAAGCTCTGTCTCCATGTGCTGTAGAGTTAGAGCTGCAGTAAGAGGATGAGGTTAACTGGAATCTCTGTCTCCATGTGCTGTGAGTTTGAGCTGCAGTAAGAGGATGAGGTTAACTGGAAGGTCTGTCTGGAAGGTCCTATCCCATAGTGTGAGTTTGAGCTGCAGTAAGGGGGTGAAGTTAACCCTCTGTCTCCATGTGCTGTGAGTTTGAGCTGCAGTAAAAGAATGAGGTTAACTGGAAGCTCTATCTCCATGTGCTGTGAGTTAGAGCTACAGGAAGAGGATGAGGTTGACTGGAAGCTCCGTCCCCACGCGCTGTGAGTTAGAGCTGCAGTAAGAGGATGAGGTTAACTGGAAGCTCTGTCTCGATGTGCTGTGAGTTTGAGCTACAGGAACAGGATGAGGTTAACTGGAAGCTCTCTCCATATACTGTGACTTAGAGCTGCAGTAAGAGGATGAGGTTAACTGGAAGCTCTGTCTCCATGTGCTGTGAGTTAGAGCTGCAGTAAGAGTGTAAGGATCCCAAGTCCTTAGCGGGTCTTGAACCCCGGTCCCACAATTAGAAGACCTCAGCGCTGACCACAGAGCTATGTTGGTAGGTGGTGAACTCAAATGCAGAGACAGCTGTAGACTTATAATGGGGAGTTTATTCCAACAGAAAAAAACACAAGCAACAGAATCCAAGCCGTATCCAAAGAGTAATCCAAAAAACAGTCCAGGTCAACACAAAGAGCAATCCGAAACAGGGCAAACAATCCAACAGGGAAATCCAAAAAGAGTAAATCCAAAGACAGAGCAATCAGGTCAAGGTCAGGCAAACAGAGACAATACAAAAACAACAAGAGGCTCAGAACACAGGACTACACTGAAACAGGTAGGACTAACAAAGACTAAGCAATGACAGAGACAAAGACCAGGGTTTAAATACACTAACTAATAAGGAAAACGATACACATGACACAAGGCAAATGAGACACAGGTGGGGCAATCAACAGAATAGGTGAACACAATTAGGAAGCACAGAGTTCTGGTGACCCCTGGTGGGAAGGGAAAAGTCCTAACAGGACCCCCTCTAAGAACGTCTCCGGACGTTCCCAGGACGATCAGGGTGACGGCGATGGAAGTCCTTCAGGAGGTCCTTGTCCAGGATATCCCGAGCAGGAACCCAGGAACGCTCCTCAGGACCGTACCCCTCCCAATCCACAAGATACTGAACACCCCCTCGAACACGTGGAATCCAACAAACGGTGAACAGTGAAGGCAGGCTGTCCATCGATGATCCTGGGAGGTGGGGGGTTTGGGGCAGGGGCAAGAGGGAAGTGGCCACTGGCCTTAACTGGGAAACATGAAAAGTGGGTGAACTCTCATGGAACGTGGGCAGAAGGAGTCGATAGGCACAGGGTTAATCCTGGACCACTTTGAAAAGGCCCGATGAAGGCGAGGAGCAAGCTTGCGGGACTCCACCCTCAAAGGAAGGTTTCTGGATGACAGCCAAACCCTCTGTCCAACCATTAGCGAGGAGCAGGCCCTTGATGGCGATTCGCCTGGGCCGTACTGCCTGGAAACCCGAAGTAGAGTCCGTCGGGCTACCCATGTCCGTCGACACCGCCTCACGAAGTGCGAGGCCGAGGGCACACTGACTTCCGCCTCCTGCTCAGGAAAAAGTGGTGGCATGGGATAACCAAACTGGCATTGGAATGGGGACATACCAGTTGCTGAAGACTGGAGGGTGTTGTGGGCGTACTCAGCCCAGGGCAGCTCAGAGCTCAAGAGGACGGGTTAGCAGACACCAGGCTTCTCAGGTGGCCTCCAACTCCTGGTTAACCCTCTCGGTCTGTCCGTTGGACTGGGGTGGAACCCGGAAGACAGACTGGATGATGCCCCGATCAGTCTGCAGAAGGCTTGCCAGAAGCGTGGGGGGAGAACTGGGGACCCTGTCAGAGACAATGTCCTGGGGAAGACCAAAACTCAAAACACATGGTCACACACTAGTTGGGCAGTTTCATGGGCAGAAGGCAGTTTAGGCAATGGTAGAAAACGACAGGCTTTAGAGAATCTATCAACAACTACCAAGATTACCGTATTACCTTTGACTCAGGTAGACCCGTGATAAAATCCAGAGAGTGTGACCATGGACTTAGGAATGGGGAGAGGAGCAGCAATCCTGAGTATGTTGCCGAGGGTCTTTGCTCTGACGCACACGGAGCATGCTGCCACAAAGGACTTCACGTCTCTTTCTATGTCAGGCCACCAGAACCGTCTTGAAGAAACTCATGGGTCCTTTTGACTCCAGGGTGTGCAGCCAGACGTGAAGAGTGTCCCCAATGAAGAACTTGGGACCTTACCCTCTTGGGGACGAAAGAAGTCCTGCAGGTCCCGTACCAGGATCTGGTTCATCTTGTTGGGCCCGCCTGACCACCGCCTCAATGCCCCAGCGCATGGGAGCACAACCGAGATTTAGGGATGATGGGTAGCGGGGTTGTGATCCTGACTTGTTACCTGGAACTGTCGAGACAGGCATCAGGCTTCATGTTCTTTGATCCTGGGACGGTAAGACAGAGTAAAATCAAGCGGTTGAAAAACAGAGCCCAACGGGCTATGGTAGGGTTCAGGCGCGTTTAGCCTGTTGGAGTACTCAAGGTTTTGATGATCAGTCCATACTAGAAAAGGATGAAGGGCCCCTTCTAACCAGTGTCTCCATTCCTCTAGGGCGAGTTTAACAGCCAACAGCTCTCGATCACCAATATCATAGTTGGACTCTGTGGGTGTCAGCCGGTGAAAAAAAGCACAAGGATGCAGTCTCTCATCCGCTGAGCGTTGGGACAGGACAGCTCCGACCCCCACATCAGAGGCATCCACTTCAACAACAAATGGCAGGAAGGATCAGGTAAGCTCAGAATGGGAGCAGAGGAGAAGCGAAGCTTGAGCTCCAGAATGCCTTGTCAGCTGCGGGTGTCAAGCAAAATGAGCTCCACAGCTCTTTGTCAGGGCAGAAATGGGGCAGCCACAGAACTAAAGTTCGGATGAACTTCCGGTAAAAATTTGCAAACCCCAGAAATCGCTGGACCTCTTTATAGACTTGGGAATGGGCCAATCACGAACGGCTTTTGGGTCTTCTTAGGGTCCATCTCTATCTTCCTTCTTTCAGGGCGTAACCAGGAAGGAGACTTCAGACGAATGAAACTCACATTTTTCAGGCTTCACATAAAGATGGTTCTTCAGTAGTCTGGTAAGGACTTGGCGAACGTGATGGCAATGTTCATGGAGGGATTTTGAAAAAATTAGGATGTCGCCCAAGTAGACAAAGACAAAATGGTTAATCATGTCCCGGAGCACATCATTTATGAGGGCCTGAAACACAGCAGGAGCATTGGTCAGTCCAAAAGGCATGACAAGATATTCATAATGACAAGTGGGAGTATTAAAGCTGTTTTCCACTCGTCCCCCTCTCGGATCCTGACTAAATGGTAGGCATTGCGCAAGTCCAACTTAGTGAAGATGGTGGCCCCTGGAGAAGTTCAAAGGCTGTTGACATCAAGGGCAGAGGGTAGCGATTGCGGATGGTGATCTTGTTAAGGCCGCGGTAGTCAATACATGGTCGCAGACCCCATCCTTCTTACCAACGAAGAAGAATCCAGCCCCAGCTGGAGAGGTGGATGGTCGGATGATTTCCAGAGGCAAGGGCTTCTCCTATGTAGTCATCCATGGCTGTGCGTTCAGGAAGGGAAAGGGCGCCACGAGGAGGACTTGTGCCAGGAAGAGGTCAATACCACAGTCTTAAGTTCTGTGTGGAGGGAGTTCAGTGGCCCTTCTTTTTGCTGAAGACCTCTTTTAAATCTAAATACTCAGCTGGAACTTGGGATAATTTTGAAGACTCTGGAGCCTCGACCGGTTGAGGTGAAGGAGCTGATTGGAGGCATGTGGCATGGCATGTTGGACCCCATTCAAGGATTGACCCTGTAGACCAGTCTATGTGAGGATTGTGACGATTCAGCCAAGGAAAGCCTAAGACCACCGGAAACTCTGGAGAATTTATCAAGTGGAATGACATCTCCTCCTGATGACCCTTGACCTGGAGAGACGGACTGGAGAAGTGGCTTGGGTAATCCTGCCATTACCCAAAAACGCCATCAAAGCAGTAACAGAGAGGAATGTCCAGGGAAACTTGAGGAACTTGAAGTTGAAGGGCTGTCTTGAGATCCATGAAATTACCAGCCGCTCCAGAATCTACCAAAGCCTGGAAAGAGTGCGCTGTTTCCCCCAGGAGATGGTGATGGGAAGGTAGACTCCGGCGTCTGGGGACTCGGGAGATGAAACGGCACCCGTCACAGCCCCCTCGGCTGGACGGGACTGTCCTTTCCCGAGAGTTCAGGACATGAGACTCGGAAGTGCCCGGCTTGCCACAGTATATACAGCACCTCTCTCTTCTGCGGCGGTCTCGCTCAGACTGAGGAAGACGGGTGCTACCAATCTGCATAGGTTCAGGCTCGTTGGGGAAACTGGGATGGTTGTCGGACAGGAACAGGAGACTCAGTGGAGGCAGCAGGGGAATGACGGCGGTCTCTGCGACGCCTCACCTAATCCTGTTGTCCAGACGAATGGCGTGGGGAGATCAAGGACTCTAGGTCATCGGGAACTCTCTGGAGACCAACTCATCTTTCATCCTCTCTGACAAGCCGTGGTGGAAGGCAGTGATGAGGGCATCTTCATTCCACCTGCTTTCCGCAGCCAGAGTCCGAAAGCAATAGCATAATCTGCCACACTGCTGCCTCCTGGCGGAGCAGTAGGAGCTGTTTAGCTGCTTCTTGGCCAATTGCTGACTGGTCAAAAACGCGACCCATCTCCTTGGTGAAGGACTCAAAGTCAGAACACACTGACCCCTGCTGTTCCCAGATTGCAGTTGCCCAAGCCAGAGCTTTGTCTGTCAGGAGAGTTATTATATAGGCAATACGGGAGCGGTCCGTAGGAAACACTGAGGGCTGGAGCTCAAAAGTCAGTTTGCACTGTGTTAAAAAACCTCGACACCCGCCTGGATTGCCATCATACCTCTGTGGGGCGGTAGACGGGGCTCTGCACTGGGGAATGGCGAAGACGAGGCTGGAACTGGAACAGGAACTGCAGGGTGAGCTGGGGCAGATGGAGAGGAGGATGCAGCAAGGGTTTGCACTGTTTGGACAAGATCCTGAAGCACCTGGTCATGTCTTGCCACAATGTCAGCTTGTCTAGCCAGTGATTGGTCATGTCTGTCCATAGTTGCTCCGAGGCTGTGTAGAGCTGCCATGATGCGTTCGAAATCAGATGGCTCCTTTTGCTGAAGAAAAAGTCTCTGCTGAGTCCATGATGGCTTAGTCTTTCTGTAAGGATCCCAAGTCCTTAGCGGGTCTTGAACCCCGGTCCCACAATTAGAAGACCTCAGCGCTGACCACAGAGCTATGTTGGTAGGTGGTGAACTCAAATGCAGAGACAGCTGTAGACTTATAATGGGGAGTTTATTCCAACAGAAAAAAACACAAGCAACAGAATCCAAGCCGTATCCAAAGAGTAATCCAAAAAACAGTCCAGGTCAACACAAAGAGCAATCTGAAACAGGGCAAACAATCCAACAGGAAATCCAAAAAGAGTAAATCCAAAGACAGAGCAATCAGGTCAAGGTCAGGCAAACAGAGACAATACAAAAACAACAAGAGGCTCAGAACACAGGACTACACTGAAACAGGTAGGACTAACAAAGACTAAGCAATGACAGAGACAAAGACCAGGGTTTAAATACACTAACTAATAAGGAAACGATACACATGACACAAGGCAAATGAGACACAGGTGGGGCAATCAACAGAATAGGTGAACACAATTAGGAAGCACAGAGTCTCTGGTGACCCCTGGTGGGGAAGGGAAAAAAGTCCTAACAAAGAGGATGAGGTTAACTGGAATCTCTGTCTCCATGTGCTGTGAGTTAGAGCTGCAGGAAGAGGATGAGGTTAACTGGAAGCTCTGTCTCCATGTGCTGTGACTTTGAGCTGCAGTAAGAGGATGAGATGAACTGGAAGCTCTGTCTCAATGTGTTGTGAGTAAGAGCTGCAGTAAGAGGATAGGTTAACTGTAAGCTCTGTCTCGATGTGCTGTGAGTTAGAGCTGCAGTAAGAGGATGAGGTTAACTGGAAGCTCTGTCTCCATGTACTGTGAGTTAGAGCTACAGGAAGAGGATGACGTTGACTGGAAGCTCCGTCCCCACGCGCTGTGACTTAGAGCTGAAGTAAGAGGATGAGGTTAACTGGAAGACCTGTCTACATGTGCTGTGACTTAGAGCTGCAGTAAGAGGATGACGTTAACCAGAAGATCTGTCTCCATGTGTTGTGAGTTAGAGCTGCAGTAAAAGGATGAGGTTAACTGGAATCTCTGTCTCAATGTGTTGTGACTTAGAGCTGCAGTAAGAGGATAAGGTTAACTGGAAGCTCTGTCTCGATGTGCTGTGAGTTAGAGCTGCAGTAACAGGATGAGGTTAACTGGAAGCTCTGTCTCCATGTGCTGTGAGTTAGAGCTACAGGAAGAGGATGAAGTTAACTGGAAGGTCTGTCTGGAAGGTTCTATCCTGTACTGTGAGTTTGAGCTGCAGTAAGAGGATGAGGTTTACTGCAAGCTCTGTCTCCATGTGCTGTGAGTTAGAGCTGCAGTAAGAGGGTGAAGTTAACCCTCTGTCTCCATGTGCTGTGGGTTTGAGCTGCAGTAAAAGAATCAGGTTAACTGGAAGCTCTATCTCCATGTGCTGTGAGTTTGAGCTGCAGTAAGAGGATGAGGTTAACTGGAAGCTCTGTCTCCATGTGCTGTGAGTTTGAGCTGCAGTAGGAGGATGAGGTTAACTGGAAGCTCTGTCTCCATGTGCTGTGAGTTAGAGCTGCAGTAAGAGGATGAGGTTAACTGGAAGCTCTGTCTCTATGTGCTGTGAGTTTGAGCTACAGGAAGAGGATGAGGTTAACTGGAAGCTCTCTCTCCATATACTGTGAGTTAGAGCTGCAGTAAGAGGATGAGGTTAACTGGAAGCTCTGTCTCCATGTGCTGTGAGTTACAGGTGCAGGAAGAGGATGAGTTTAACTGGAAGCTCTGTCTCCATGTGCTGTGAGTTAGAGCTGCAGTAAGAGGATGAGGATAATTGGAAGCTCTGTCTCCATATGCTGTGAGTTAGAGCTGCAGTAAGAGGATGAGGATAACTGGAAGCTCTGTCTCCATGTCAGGTGAGTTACAGGTGCAGGACGAGAATGAGTTTAACTGGAAGCTCTGTCTCCATGTGCTGTGAGTTAGAGCTGCAGTAAGAGGATGAGGTTAACTGGAAGCCCTGTCTCCATTTGCTGTGAGTTAGAGCTGCAGTAAAAGGATGAGGTTAACTGGAAGCTCTGTGTCCATGTGCTGTGAATTTGAGCTGCAGTAAGAGGATGAGGTTAACTGGACGCTCTGTGTCCACATGCTATGAGTTAGAGCTGCAGGAAGAGAATAAGGTTGACTGGAAGCTCCGTCCCCACACGCTGTGAGTTAGAGCTGAAGTAAGAGGATGAGGTTAACTGGAAGACCTGTCTACATGTGCTGTAACTTAGAGCTGCAGTAAGAGGATGACGTTAACCAGAAGATCTGTCTCCATGTGTTGTGAGTTAGAGCTGCTGTAAAAGGATGAGGTTGACTGGAATCTCTGTCTCCATGTGCTGTGAGTTAGAGCTGCAGTAAGAGGATGAGGTTGACTGGAATCTCTGTCTCCATGTGCTGTGAATTTGAGCTGCAGTAAGACGATGAGGTTAACTGGAAGGTCTGTCTGGAAGGTCTTATCCTGTACTGTGAGTTAGAGCTGCAGTAAGAGGGTGAAGTTAACCCTCTGTCTCCATGTGCTGTGAGTTAGAGCTGCAGTAAAAGGATGAGGTTAACTGGAAGCTCTGTGTCCATGTACTGTGAGTTAGAGCTGCAGTAAGAGGATGAGGTTGACTGGACGCTCTGTGTCCACATGCTATGAGTTAGAGCTGCAGGAAGAGGATGAGGTTGACTGGAAGCTCCGTCCCCACTCGCTGTGAGTTAGAGCTGCAGGAATAGGATGAGGTTAACTGGAAGCTCTGTCTCCATGTGCTGTGAATTAGAGCTACAGTAAGAGGATGAGATTAACTGGAAGCTCTGTATCCATGTGCTGTTCACAGGGTCCAGGTGGAGAGAGCAGGGTCACCTGTACCCAGCTGTGTGTCAGTGAAGAGTGATGGGTCAATGGAGCCACCACTCGCATTAAAAAGAGAATCTCCATCTTCTCCAAGGTAAACGGGTTAATATTTACACTGCTATTTCTTTATTCCTCACTTTTTCAGGCTACAGTCTGGTGTAGGTAGAGTGCGGATACAGTTCCTCAGGACTTAAAAATTCAATTTCATATTTTTCCAAAGGAATTCTTCTGAATATGTGTTCATGTTGTGAACAGTGTAAAAAGGACTACATGTCTTCATCATATCCTCATTGTACTCAGCTCCCTTTTACAAATTTTTGATGAAATTGAGGCTTAATGGCGAACAAGTTGTTCAAAATGTAGAACCTTTGCTTATTACTAGATTTAAAGAAGTGATACTGAAACATTCTACATTTTGGATATGACTTATTTAACTGCCTAATAAAATGAGATATTCACTCCATGTGCTGTGAGTTAGAGCTACAGTAAGAGGATGAGGTTAACTGGAAGCTCTGTCTACATGTGCTGTGAGTTAGAGCTGCAGTAAGAGGATGAGGTTAACTGGAAGCTCTGTCTGCATGTGGTGTGAGTTAGACCTGCACTAAGAGGATGAGGTTAACTGGAAGTTCTGTCTCCATATGCTGTGATTTAGAGCTGCAGTATGAGGATGAGGTTGACTTGAAGCTTTGTCCCCACGCGCTGTGAGTTTGAGCTGCAGTAAGATGATGAGATTAACCTGAAGATCCGTCTCCATGTGTTGTGATTTAGAGCTGGAGGAAGGGGATGAGGTTAACTGAAATCTCTGTCTCCATGTGCTGTGAGTTTGAGCTGCAGTAAGAGGATGAGGTTAACTGGAAGCTCATTCTCCATGTGCTGTGAGTTTGAGCTGCAGTAAGAGGATGAGGTTAACTGGAAGCTCTGCCTCCATGTGCTGTGAGTTAGAGTTGCAGTAATAGGATGAGGTTAACAGGAAGCTCCGTCCCCACGCGCTGTGAGTTAGAGCTGCAGTAATAGGATGAGGTTAACTGGAAGCTCTGTCTCCATGTGCTGTGAATTAGAGCAACAGTAAGAGGATGAGGTTAACTGGAAGCTCTGTCTCCATGTGCTGTTCACAGGGTCCAGGTGGAGAGAGCAGGGTCACCTGTACCCAGCTGTGTGTCAGTCAAGAGTGACGGGTCAATGGAGCCACCACTCGCATTAAAAAGAGAATCTCCATCTTCTCCAAGGTAAACGGGTTCATATTTACACTGCTGTTTCTTTATTCCTCACTGTTTCAGGCTACAGTCTGGTGTAGGTAGAGTGGGGACACAGTTCCTCAGGACTTTAAAATTCAATTTTATATTTTTCCAAAGGAATTCTTCTGAATCTGTGTTCATGTTGTGAACAGTGTAAAAAGGACTACATGTTTTCATCACACTCTTCATTGTACTCAGCTGCCTTTAAGAAATTTATGATAAAATTGAGGCTTAATCGTGAACAAGTTGTGCAAAATGTAGAAGCTTTGCTAATCACAAGATTTAAAGAAGGGATAATGAAACATTCTACATTTTGGATACAACTTATTTAACTGCCAAATAAAATAAGGTATTCACTCCATGTGCTATGAGTTAGAGCTGCAGTAAGAGGATGACGTTAACCGGAAGATCTGTCTCCATGTGTTGTGAGTTAGAGCTGCAGTAAAAGGAAGAGGTTAACTGGAATCTCTGTCTCCATGTGCTGTGAGTTAGAGCTGCAGTAAGAGGATGAGGTTAACTGGAATCTCTGTCTCCATGTGCTGTGAGTTTGATCTGCAGTAAGAGGATGAGGTTAACTGGAAGCTCTGTCTCCATGTGCTGTGAGTTTGAGCTGCAGTAGGAGGATGAGGTTAACTGGAAGCTCTGTCTCCATGTGCTGTGAGTTAGAGCTGCAGTTAGAGGATGAGGTTAACTGGAAGCTCTGTCTCTATGTGCTGTGAGTTTGAGCTACAGGAAGAGGATGAGGTTAACTGGAAGCTCTCTCTCCATATACTGTGAGTTAGAGCTGCAGTAAGAGGATGAGGTTAACTGGAAGCTCTGTCTCCATGTGCTGTGAGTTAGAGCTGCAGTAAGAGGATGAGGTTAACTGGAATCTCTGTCTCCATGTGCTGTGAGTTAGAGCTACAGTAAGAGGATGAGGTTAACTGGAAGCTCCGTCTCCATGTGATGTGAGTTAGAGCTGCAGTGACAGGATGAGGTTAACTGGAAGCTCTGTCTCCATATGCTGTGATTTAGAGCTGCAGTACGAGGATGAGGTTTGCTTGAAGCTTTGTCCCCACTCGCTGTGAGTTAGAGCTGCAGTAAAATGATGAGATTAACCTGAAGATCCGTCTCCATGTGTTGTGATTTAGAGCTGCAGGAAGAGGATGAGGTTAACTGGAATCTCTGTTTCCATGTGCTGAGAGTTAGAGCTGCAGTAAGAGGATTAGGTTAACTGGAAGCTCTGTCTCCATGTGCTGTGAGTTAGAGCTGCAGTAAGAGGATGAGGTTTACGGAAGCTCTGTCTCCATGTGCTGTGAGTAAGAGGATGAGCTGCAGTAAGAGGATGAGGTTAACCAGAAGATCTGTCTCCATGTGTTTTGAGTTAGAGCTGCAGTAAGAGGGTTAGGTTAACTGGAAGCTCTGTCTCCATGTGCTGTGAGTTTGAGCTGCAGTAAGAGGATGAGGTTAACTGGAAGCTCTTTCTCCATGTGCTGTGAGTTAGAGCTGCAGTAAGAGGATGAGGTTAACTGGAAGCTCTGTCTCCATGTAATGTGAGTTCGAGCTACACTTAGAGGAAGAGGTTAACTGGAAGCTCAGTCTCCATGTGCTGTGAGTTAGAGCTGCAGTAAGAGGATGAGGTTAACTGGAAGCGCTGTCTTCATGTGCTGTGAGTTAGAGCTGCAGTAAAAGGATGAGGTTAACTGGAAGACCTGTCTCCATGTGCTGTGACTTAGAGCTGCAGTAAGAGGATGACGTTAACCAGAAGATCTGTCTCCATGTGCTGTGAGTTAGAGCTGCAGTAAAAGGATGAGGTTAACTGGAAGCTCTGTCTCCATGTGCTGTGAGTTAGAGCTGCAGTAAAAGGATGAGGTTAACTGGAAGCTCTGTCTCCATGTGCTGTTCACAGGGTCCAGGTGGAGAGAGCAGGGTCACCTGTACCCAGCTGTGTTTCAGTGAAGAGTGATGGGTCAATGGAGCCACCACTCGCATTAAAAAGAGAATCTCCATCTTCTCCAAGGTAAACGGGTTCATATTTACACTGCTATTTCTTTATTCCTCACTGTTTCAGGCTACAGTCTGGTGTAGGTAGAGTGGGGACACAGTTCCTCAGGACTTTAAAATTTAATTTTATATTTTTCCAAAGGAATTCTTCTGAATCTGTGTTCATGTTGTGAACAGTGTAAAAAGGACTACATGTTTTCATCACACTCTTCATTGTACTCAGCTGCCTTTAAGAAATTTATGATAAAATTGAGGCTTAATCGCGAACAAGTTGTGCAAAATGTAGAAGCTTTGCTAATCACAAGATTTAACGAAGGGATAATGAAACATTCTACATTTTGGATACAACTTATTTAACTGCCAAATAAAATAAGGTATTCACTCCATGTGCTGTGAGTTAGAGCTGCAGTAAGAGGATGACGTTAACCAGAAGATCTGTCTCCATGTGTTGTGAGTTAGAGCTGCAGTAAAAGGAAGAGGTTAACTGGAATCTCTGTCTCCATGTGCTGTGAGTTAGAGCTGCAGTAAGAGGATGAGGTTAACTGAAATCTCTGTCTCCATGTGCTGTGAGTTTGAGCTGCAGTAAGAGGATGAGGTTAACTGGAAGCTCTGTCTCCATGTGCTGTGAGTTTGAGCTGCAGTAGGAGGATGAGGTTAACTGGAAGCTCTGTCTCCATGTGCTGTGAGTTAGAGCTGCAGTAAGAGGATGAGGTTAACTGGAAGCTCTGTCTCTATGTGCTGTGAGTTTGAGCTACAGGAAGAGGATGAGGTTAACTGGAAGCTCTCTCTCCATATACTGTGAGTTAGAGCTGCAGTAAGAGGATGAGGTTAACTGGAAGCTCTGTCTCCATGTGCTGTGAGTTACAGGTGCAGGAAGAGGATGAGTTTAACTGGAAGCTCTGTCTCCATGTGCTGTGAGTTAGAGCTGCAGTAAGAGGATGAGGATAATTGGAAGCTCTGTCTCCATATGCTGTGAGTTAGAGCTGCAGTAAGAGGATGAGGATAACTGGAAGCTCTGTCTCCATGTCAGGTGAGTTACAGGTGCAGGACGAGAATGAGTTTAACTGGAAGCTCTGTCTCCATGTGCTGTGAGTTAGAGCTGCAGTAAGAGGATGAGGTTAACTGGAAGCCCTGTCTCCATTTGCTGTGAGTTAGAGCTGCAGTAAGAGAATGAGGTTTACTGGAAGCTCTGTCTCCATATGCTGTGAGTTAGAGCTGCAGTAAGAGGATGAGGATAACTGGAAGCTCTGTCTCCATGTCAGGTGAGTTACAGGTGCAGGACGAGAATGAGTTTAACTGGAAGCTCTGTCCCCATGTGCTGTGAGTTAGAGCTGCTGTAAGAGCATGAGGTTAACTGGAAGCTCTGTCTCCATGTTTTGTTCACAGGGTCCAGCGGGGGAGAGCAAGGTCACGTGTACTCAGCAGTACATCAGTGAAGAGTGACGGGTCAATGGGTAACCCTCTCAACTTCAGAGGGGAATCCACTGCTGATCCAAGGTAAGTAAACAGGATATTACTTACACTACTGTTTCATTGTACCTCACTTTCACTGGACACAGTCTGGTGTAGGTGGGGCAGGGGAACAGCTGGGGAGGGTTAAAGGCTGCACTGGGCTGGCAGTCTCCATGTGCTGTGAGTTAGAGCTGCAGTAAGAGGATGAGGATAACTGGAAGCTCTGTTTCCATGTGCTGTGAGTTAGAGCTGCAGTAAGAGGATGAGGATAACTGGAAGCTCTGTTTCCATGTGCTGTGAGTTAGAGCTGCAGTAAGAGGATGAGGTTAACTGGAAGCTCTGTCTCCATGTGCTGTGAGTTAGAGCTGCAGTAAGAGGATGAGGTAAACTGTAAGCTATGTCCCCATGTGCTGTGAGTTAGAGCTGCTGTAAGAGCATGAGGTTAACTGGAAGCTCTGTCTCCATGTTTTGTTCACAGGGTACAGCGGGGGAGAGCAAGGTCACGTGTACTCAGCAGTACATCAGTGAAGAGTGATGGGTCAATGGGTAACCCTCTCAACTTCAGAGGGGAATCCACTGCTGATCCAAGGTAAGTAAACAGGATATTACTTACACTACTGTTTCATTGTACCTCACTTTCACTGGACACAGTCTGGTGTAGGTGGGGCAGGGGCACAGCTGGGGAGGGTTAAAGGCTGCACTGGGCTGGCAGTCTCCATGTGCTGTGAGTTAGAGCTGCAGTAAGAGGATGAGGATAACTGGAAGCTCTGTTTCCATGTGCTGTGAATTAGAGCTGCAGTAAGAGGATGAGGATAACTGGAAGCTCTGTTTCCATGTGCTGTGAGTTAGAGCTGCAGTAAGAGGATGAGGTTAACTGGAAGCTCTGTTTCCATGTGCTGTGAGTTAGAGCTGCAGTAAGAGGATGAGGTTAACTGGAAGTTCTGTCTCCGTATGCTGTGAGTTAGAGCTGCAGTAAGAGGATGAGGATAACTGGAAGCTCTGTCTCCATGTGCTGTGAGTTAGAGCTACAGTAAGAGGATGAGGTTAACTGGAAGCTCTGTCTCCATGTGCTGTGACTTAGAGCTGCAGTAAGAGGATGAGGATAACTGGAAGCTCTTTCTCCATGTGCTGTGAGTTACAGGTGCAGGAAGAGGATGAGTTTAACTGGAAGCTCTGTCTCCATGTGCTGTGAGTTAGAGCTGCAGGAAGAGGATGAGTTTAACTGGAAGCTCTGTCTCCATGTGCTGTGAGTTAGAGCTGAAGTAAGAGGATGAGGTGAACTGGAAGCTCTGTCTCCGTGTGCTGTGAGTTACAGGTGCAGTAAGAGGATGAGGTTAACTGGAAGCCCTGTCTCCATTTGCTGTGAGTTAGAGCTGCAGTAAGAGAATGAGGTTTACTGGAAGCTCTGTCTCCATGTGCTGTGAGTTAGAGCTGCAGTAAGAGGATAAGGGTTAACTGGAAGCTCTGTCTCCATGTGCTGTGAGTTAGAGCTACAGTAAGAGGATGAGGTTAACTGGAAGCTCTGTCTCCATGTGCTGTGACTTAGAGCTGCAGTAAGAGGATGAGGATAACTGGAAGCTCTTTCTCCATGTGCTGTGAGTTACAGGTGCAGGAAGAGGATGAGTTTAACTGGAAGCTCTCTCTCCATGTGCTGTGAGTTAGAGCTGCAGGAAGAGGATGAGTTTAACTGGAAGCTCTGTCTCCATGTGCTGTGAGTTAGAGCTGAAGTAAGAGGATGAGGTGAACTGGAAGCTCTGTCTCCGTGTGCTGTGAGTTACAGGTGCAGTAAGAGGATGAGGTTAACTGGAAGCCCTGTCTCCATTTGCTGTGAGTTAGAGCTGCAGTAAGAGAATGAGGTTTACTGGAAGCTCTGTCTCCATGTGCTGTGAGTTAGAGCTACAGTAAGAGGATGAGTTTAACTGGAAGCTCTGTCTCCATGTGCTGTGAGTTAGAGCTGCAGTAAGAGGATGAGGTAAACTGTAAGCTCTGTCTCCATGTGCTGTGAGTTAGAGCTGCTGTAAGAGCATGAGGTTAACTGGAAGCTCTGTCTCCATGTTTTGTTCACAGGGTCCAGCGGGGGAGAGCAAGGTCACGTGTACTCAGCAGTACATCAGTGAAGAGTGACGGGTCAATGGGTAACCCTCTCAACTTCAGAGGGGAATCCACTGCTGATCCAAGGTAAGTAAACAGGATATTACTTACACTACTGTTTCATTGTACCTCACTCTCACTGGACACAGTCTGGTGTAGGTGGGGCATGGGAACAGCTGGGGAGGGTTAAAGGCTGCACTGGGCTGGCAGTCTCCATTTGCTGTGAGTTAGAGCTGCAGTAAGAGGATGAGGATAACTGGAAGCTCTGTTTCCATGTGCTGTGAGTTAGAGCTGCAGTAAGAGGAGGAGGATAACTGGAAGCTCTGTTTCCATGTGCTGTGAGTTAGAGCTGCAGTAAGAGGATGAGGTTAACTGGAAGCTCTGTCTCCATGTGCTGTGAGTTAGAGCTGCTGTAAGAGCATGAGGTTAACTGGAAGCTCTGTCTCCATGTTTTGTTCACAGGGTCCAGCGGGGGAGAGCAAGGTCACGTGTACTCAGCAGTACATCAGTGAAGAGTGACGGGTCAATGGGTAACCCTCTCAACTTCAGAGGGGAATCCACTGCTGATCCAAGGTAAACAGGATAAACTTACACTACTGTTTCATTGTACCTCACTCTCACTGGACACAGTCTGGTGTAGGTGGGGCAGGGGCACAGCTGGGGAGGGTTAAAGGCTGCACTGGGCTGGCAGTCTCCATGTGCTGTGAGTTAGAGCTGCAGTAAGAGGATGAGGATAACTGGAAGCTCTGTTTCCATGTGCTGTGAGTTAGAGCTGCAGTAAGAGGATGAGGATAACTGGAAGCTCTGTTTCCATGTGCTGTGAGTTAGAGCTGCAGTAAGAGGATGAGGATAACTGGAAGCTCTGTTTCCATGTGCTGTGAGTTAGAGCTGCAGTAAGAGGATGAGGTTAACTGGAAGCTCTGTCTCCATGTGCTGTGAGTTAGAGCTGCAGTAAGAGGATTAGGTTAACTGGAAGCTCTGTCTCCGTGTGCTGTGAGTTAGAGCTGCAGTAAGAGGATGAGGATAACTCGAAGCTCTGTCTCCATGTGCTGTGAGTTAGAGATACAGTAAGAGGATGAGGTTAACTGGAAGCTCTGTCTCCATGTGCTGTGACTTAGAGCTGCAGTAAGAGGATGAGGATAACTGGAAGCTCTTTCTCCATGTGCTGTGAGTTACAGGTGCAGGAAGAGGATGAGTTTAACTGGAAGCTCTGTCTCCATGTGCTGTGAGTTAGAGCTGCAGGAAGAGGATGAGTTTAACTGGAACCCCTTGCTCCATGTGCTGTGAGTTAGAGCTGCAGTATGAGGATGAGGTTAACTGGAAGCTCTGTCTCCATGTGCTGTGAGTTACAGGTGCAGGAAGAGGATGAGTTTAACTGGAAGCTCTGTCTCCATGTGCTGTGAGTTAGAGCTACAGTAAGAGGATGAGGATAACTGGAAGCTCTGTCTCCATGTGCTGTGAGTTAGAGCTGCAGTAAGAGGATGAGGTTAACTGGAAGCTCTGTCTCCATGTGCTGTGAGTTAGAGGTGCAGTAAGAGGGTGAGGATAACTGGAAGCTCTGTCTCCATGTGCTGTCAGTTACAGGTGCAGGAAGAGGATGAGTTTAACTGGAAGCTCTGTCTCCATATGCTGTGAGTTAGAGATGCAGTATGAGGATGAGGTTAACTGGAAGCTCTGTCTCCATGTGCTATGAGTTAGAGCTGCAGTAAGAGGATGAGGTTCACTGGAAGCTCTGTCTCCGTGTGCTGTGAGTTAGAGCTTCAGTAAGAGGATGAGCATAACTGGAAGCTCTTTCTCCATGTGCTGTGAGTTACAGGTGCAGGAAGAGGATGAGTTTAACTGGAAGCTCTGTCTCCATGTGCTGTGAGTTAGAGCTGCAGGAAGAGGATCAGTTTAACTGGAAGCTCTGTCTCCATGTGCTGTGAGTTAGAGCTGAAGTAAGAGGATGAGGTGAACTGGAAGCTCTGTCTCCATGTGCTGTGAGTTACAGGTGCAGGAAGAGGATGAGTTTAACTGGAAGCTCTGTCTCCATGTGCTGTGAGTTAGAGATGCAGTATGAGGATAAGGTTAACTGGAAGCTCTGTCTCCATGTGCTGTGAGTTAGAGCTGCAGTAAGAGGATGAGGTTCACTGGACGCTCTGTCTCCATTTGCTGTGAGTTAGAGCTTCAGTAAGAGGATGAGGATAACTGGAAGCTCTGTCTCCATGTGCTATGAGTTACAGGTGCAGGAAGAGGATGAGTTTAACTGGAAGCTCTGTCTCCATGTGCTGTGAGTTAGAGCTGCAGTAAGAGGATAAGATTAACTGGATGCTCTGTTTCCATGTGCTGTGAGTTAGAGCTGCAGTAAGAGGATGAGGTTAACTGGAAGCTCTGTCTCCATGTGCTGTGAGTTACAGGTGCAGGAAGAGGATGAGTTTAACTGGAAGCTCTCTCCATGTGCTGTGAGTTAGAGCTGCAGTAAGAGGATGAGGTTAACTTGAAGCTCTGTCTCCATGTGCTGTGAGTTAGAGCTGCAGTAAGAGGATGAGGTTAACTGGAAGCGCTGTCTCCATGTGCTGTGAGTTAGAGCTGCAGTCAGAGGATGAGGTTAGCTGGAAGCTCTGTCTCCATGTGCTGTGAGTTAGAGCTGCAGTAAGAGGATGAGGATAACTGGAAGCTCTGTCTCCATGTGCTGTGACTTAGAGCAGAAGAGGATGAGTTTAACTGGAAGCTCTGTCTCCATGTGCTGTGAGTTAGAGCTGCAGTAAGAGGATGAGAATAACTGGAAGCTCTGTCTCCATGTGCTGTGAGTTAGAGCTGCAGAAGAGGATGAGTTTAACTGGAAGCTCTGTCTCCATGTGAGTTAGAGCTGCAGTAAGAGGATGAGTTAACTGGAAGCTCTGTCTCCATGTGCTGTGAGTTAGAGCTGTAGTAAGAGGATGAGGATAACTGGAAGCTCTGTCTCCATGTGCTGTGAGTTAGAGCTGCAGTAAGAGGATGAGGTTAACTGGAACCTCTGTCTCCATGTGCTGTGAGTTAGAGCTGCAGTAAGAGGATGAGGTTAACTGGAAGCTCTTTCTCCATGTGCTATGAGTTAGAGCTGCTGTAAGAGCACGAGGTTAACTGGAAGCTCTGTCTCCATGTTTTGTTCACAGGGTCCAGCGGGGGAGAGCAAGGTCACGTGTACCCAGCAGTACATCAGTGAAGAGTGACGGGTCAATGGGTAACCCTCTCAACTTCAGAGGGGAATCCACTGCTGATCCAAGGTAAGTAAACAGGATATTACTTACACTACTGTTTCATTGTACCTCACTTTCACTGGACACAGTGTGGTGTAGGTGGGCCAGGGTCACAGCTGGGGTGGTTAAAGGCTGCAGTGGGCCTGGCAGTCTCCATGTGCTGTGAGTTAGAGCTGCAGTAAGAGGATGAGGTTAACTGGAAGCTCTGTCTCCATGTGCTGTGAGTTAGAGCTGCAGTAAGAGGCATGAGTTTATCTGGAAGCTCTGTCTCCATGTTTTTTTCACAGGTCAGCGGGAGAGCATGGTCACGTGTACCCAGTAGTGTATCAGTGAAGAGTCACAGGTCAATAGGTTACCCTCTCAACTTCAGAGGTGAATCCACTGGTAATCCAAAGTAAGTAAACAGGATATTATTTGCACGACTGTTTCATTGTACCTCACTCTTACTGGACACAGTGTGGTGTAGGTGGGCCAGGTCACAGCTGGGGTGGTTAAAGGCTGCAGTGGGCCTGGCAGTCTCCATGTGCTGTGAGTTAGAGCTGCAGTAAGAGGATGAGGTTAACTGGAAGCCCTGTTTCCATGTGCTGTGAGTTAGAGCTGCAGTAAGAGGATGAGGTTAACTGGAAGCCCTGTTTCCATGTGCTGTGAGTTAGAGCTGCAGTAAGAGGATGAGGTTAACTGGAAGCTCTGTCCCCATGTGCTGTGAGTTAGAGCTGCAGTAAGAGCATGAGGTTAACTGGAAGCTCTGTCTCCATGTTTGTTCACAGGGTCCAGCGGGGAGAGCAAGGTCACGTGTACTCAGCAGTACATCAGTGAAGAGTGACAGGTCAATGGGTAACCCTCTCAACTTCAGAGGGGAATCCACTGCTGATCCAAGGTAAGTAAACAGGATATTATTTACACTACTGTTTCATTGTACCTCACTTTCACTGGACACAGTCTGGTGTAGGTGGGGCAGGGTCACAGCTGGGCACTGGGTTAAAGAGCTGCAGTAAGAGGATGAGGATAACTGCTCTGTTTCCAGTGCTGTGAATTAGAGCTGCAGTAAGAGGATGATAACTGGAAGCTCTGTTTCCAGTTAGTTAGAGCTGCAGTAAGAGGAATGAGTGAGTTAACTAAGAGGATGAGGTTAACTGGAAGTTCTGTCTCCGTATCCATGTGCAGTAAGAGGATGAGATAACTAGAGCTGTGAGTTAGAGCTACAGTAAGAGGATGTTAAGTTTAACTGTGACTTAAGCTCTGCTCTTTCTCCATGTGCTGTGAGAGTTAGAGCTGTCTCCATGTGTAAGAGTTAGAGCTGAGCTCTGTCTCCAACTGGAAGCTGAAGTAAGAGGATGAGGTGAACTGGAAGCTCTGTCTCCATGTGCTACAGGTGAGTTAGAGCTGCAGTAAGAGCTCTGTCTCCATGAGGTTAACTAAGAGGAAGTTCTGCTCTGTCTCCATGTTTTGTACAGTAAGAGGATGAGGTTAACTGGGTCAGCTGTGACTTAGAGGGAGAGCAATAACTGGAAGCTCTTTCTCACTGTGAGTTACTCAGCAGTACATCAGTGAAGAGATGACTGGAAGCTCTGGTCAATAAGAGGGGTAACCTCTCTCAACTTCAGAGGGGAATCCACTGCAGTAAGAGAATGATCCAAGGTATGAGTTTAAACAGGATATTACTTAGCTCTGTCTCCACTAGCTGCTGTTTCATTGTACCTCACTACTCAGCAGCAGTCACTGGACACAGTCTCAGAGGGAATCACTGCTGTGTAAACAGGATATTACTTACACTACTGTTTCATTGTCACTGGGCATGGGCATAGGAACAGCTGGGGAGGGTTAAAGGCTGCACTGGGCTGGCAGTCTCCATTTGCTGTGAGTTAGAGCTGCAGTAAGAGGATGAGGATAACTGGAAGCTCTGTTTCCATGTGCTGTGAGTTAGAGCTGCAGTAAGAGGAGGAGGATAACTGGAAGCTCTGTTTCCATGTGCTGTGAGTTAGAGCTGCAGTAAGAGGATGAGGTTAACTGGAAGCTCTGTCTCCATGTGCTGTGAGTTAGAGCTGCAGTAAGAGCATGAGGTTAACTGAAGCTCTGTCTCCATGTTTTGTTCACAGGGTCCAGCGGGGAGAGCAAGGTCACGTGTACTCAGCAGTACATCAGTGAAGAGTGATGAGGTCAATGGGTAACCTCTCAACTTCAGAGGGAATCCACTGCTGATCAAGGTAAGTAAACAGGATATTACTTACACTACTGTTTCATTGTACCTCACTTCACTGGACACAGTCTGGTGTAGGTGGGGCAGGGGCACAGCTGGGGAGGGTTAAAGGCTGCACTGGGCTGGCAGTCTCCATGTGCTGTGAGTTAGAGCTGCAGTAAGAGGATGAGGATAACTGGAAGCTCTGTTTCCATGTGCTGTGAGTTAGAGCTGCAGTAAGAGGATGAGGATAACTGAGCTCTGTTTCCATGTGCTGTGAGTTAGAGCTGCAGTAAGAGGATGAGGATAACTGGAAGCTCTGTTTCTCCATGTGCTGTGAGTTAGAGCTGCAGTAAGAGGATGAGGATAACTGGAAGCTCTGTCTCCATGTGCTGAGTTAGAGCTAGAGCAGTAAGAGGATGAGGTTAACTGGAAGCTCTGTCTCCATGTGCTGTGAGTTAGAGCTGCAGTTAAGAGGATGAGCTGTTAACTGGAAGCTCTGTCTCCATGTGCTGTGAGTTGTGCTGTGAGTTAGAGCTGCAGTAAGAGGATGAGTTTAACTGGAAGCTCTGTCTCCATGTGCTGTGAGTTAGAGCTACAGTAAGAGGATGAGGTTAACTGGAAGCTCTGTCTCCATGTGCAGGTGAGTTAGAGCTGCAGTGATGACTGTCTAGAGTTGCAGTAAGAGGATGAGGATAACTGAGTTTAACTGGAAGCTCTGTCTCCATGTGCTGTGAAGTTGCAGAGTTAGAGCAGGAAGAGGATGAGTTTAACTGGAAGCTCTGCTCTTTCTCCATGTGCTGTGAGCTGCAGGAAGAGGATGAGTTAAGAGCTGTGAGTTAGAGCTGCAGGAAGAGGATGAGTTTAACTGGAAGCTCTGTCTCCATGTGCTGTGAGTTAGAGCTGAAGTAAGAGGATGAGGTGAACTGGAAGCTCTGTCTCCTGTCTCCATGTGCTGTGAGTTACAGGTGCAGTAAGAGGATGAGGTTAACTGGAAGCTCTGTCTCCATGTTGCTGTGAGTTAGAGCTCTGCAGTAAGAGGAGATGAGGTTTAACTGGAAGCTCTGTCTCCATGTGCTGTGAGTTAGAGCTGCAGAAGAGGATGAGTTTAACTGGATGCTCTGTCTCCATGTGCTGTGAGTTAGAGCTGCAGTAAGAGGATGAGGTTAACTGGAAGCTCTGTCTCCATGTGCTATGAGTTACAGTGCAGGAAGAGGATGAGTTTAACTGGAAGCTCTGTCTCCATGTGCTGTGAGTAGAGCTGTTCAAGAGGATGAGGTTAACTGGAAGCTCTGTTCTCCATGTGCTGTGAGTTAGAGCTGCAGTAAGAGGATGAGGTTAACTGGAAGCTCTGTCTCCATGTGCTGTGAGTTAGAGCTGCAGGAAGAGGATGAGTTTAACTGGGAAGCTCTGTCTCCATGTGCTGTGAGTTAGAGCTGCAGTAAGAGGATGAGGTTAACTGGAAGCTCTGTCTCCATGTGCTGTGAGTTAGAGCTGCAGTAAGAGGATGAGGTTAAGCTGCTGGAAGCTCTGTCTCCATGTGCTGTGAGTTAGAGCTGCAGTAAGAGGATGAGGTTAACTGGAAGCTCTGTCTCCATGTGCTGTGAGTTAGAGCTGCAGTCAGTAAGAGGATGAGTGAGTTAACTGGAACCTCTGCTCTGTCTCCATGTGCTGTGAGTTAGAGCTGCAGTAAGAGGATGAGGTTAACTGGAAGCTCTGTCTCCATGTGCTGTGAGTTGAGTAAGAGGATGAGGATAAGAGTCTCCATGTGCTGTAAGAGCTGCAGTAAGAGGATGAGGTTAACTGAGTTAGAGCTAACTGGAAGCTCTTTCTCCATGTGCTTTTGTGTAAGAGCACGAGGTTAACTGGGCTCTGTCTCCATGTTTTGTTCACAGGGTCCAGGGGAGAGCAAGGTCACGTGTACCCAGCAGTACATCAGTGAAGAGTGACGGGTCAATGGGTAACCCTCTCAACTTCAGAGGGGAATCCACTGCTGATCCAAGGTAAGTAAACAGGATATTACTTACACTACTGTTTCATTGTACCTCACTTTCACTGGACACAGTGTGGTGTAGGTGGGCCAGGGTCACAGCTGGGGTGGTTAAAGGCTGCAGTGGGCCTGGCAGTCTCCATGTGCTGTGAGTTAGAGCTGCAGTAAGAGGATGAGGTTAACTGGAAGCTCTGTCTCCATGTGCTGTGAGTTAGAGCTGCAGTAAGAGCATGAGTTTATCTGGAAGCTCTGTCTCCATGTTTTTTTCACAGGGTCCAGCGGGGGAGAGCATGGTCACGTGTACCCAGTAGTGTATCAGTGAAGAGTCACAGGTCAATAGGTTACCCTCTCAACTTCAGAGGTGAATCCACTGGTAATCCAAAGTAAGTAAACAGGATATTATTTGCACGACTGTTTCATTGTACCTCACTCTTACTGGACACAGTGTGGTGTAGGTGGGCCAGGGTCACAGCTGGGGTGGTTAAAGGCTGCAGTGGGCCTGGCAGTCTCCATGTGCTGTGAGTTAGAGCTGCAGTAAGAGGATGAGGTTAACTGGAAGCCCTGTTTCCATGTGCTGTGAGTTAGAGCTGCAGTAAGAGGATGAGGTTAACTGGAAGCCCTGTTTCCATGTGCTGTGAGTTAGAGCTGCAGTAAGACGATGAGGTTAACTGGAAGCTCTGTCCCCATGTGCTGTGAGTTAGAGCTGCAGTAAGAGCATGAGGTTAACTGGAAGCTCTGTCTCCATGTTTTGTTCACAGGGTCCAGCGGGGGAGAGCAAGGTCACGTGTACCCAGCAGTATATCAGTGAAGAGTGACAGATCAATGGGTTACCCTTTCAACTTCAGAGGGGAATCCACTGCTGATCCAAGGTAAGTAAACAGGATATTATTTGCACTACTGTTACATTTTACCTCACTGTAACTGGACACAGTCTGGTGTAGGTGGGGCAGGGGCACAGCTGGGGAGGGTTAAAGGCTGTACTGGGCTTGGCAGGGGGTCCAAGGCTCAAGCCTTAAAAAAGCTTAGTTTTACTGCATGATAAACATTCAGTTAATGTGTCATCAAGTTCTAAATTGCGCACATATTAAGAGATTGAAAACTTTGTTAGACTGTTGATCATATGCACTATTCTTCCACAAATGGTTTGATATGAAACAAGTTGTGGACACATTTGACTTAAGCTAACATAAAATAAAGGTATACAATTTTGAAGCTTCACCAATGTCAGTTGACATCGAAATCAGATTTTTACTTTACAAAAAAATGCATTTCAAAGCTCAAAAGAGGAAGTAAATAAATGATCCAGACAGGGTTAAATACTGGCCACTGTTGCTTAGACAGAATTGGGCTTCACATGGCAACAGTAAAGTTATAATAGAAAGTGCTTGCTTTCCAAATTGAGGCAGGAGTGACTAAAGAACTTTGCCATTATATCAATGTAACAGAAAATTTATCATAAATTTATAATGAACCTGTATGTTAATCCATTTTGAATCTGTATCTCCATGTTCTGTGAGTACTTTGAATTAACTGGAAGCTCTGTGTCCATGTGCCTTAAGTTAGAGCTGCAGTGAGTGGATGAGGTTAAGCGGAAGGTCTGTCTCCATGTGCTGTGTGTTAGCTGTGTGAGCTGCAGTAAGAGTCTTTTAAGATGAGAGATTGAAGTTCTTTCTCAGCTATAATGAGATTTTCTAAATCTTCTTTCTTCTTGTTGTTTCTGTACCTCAAGTTCCCACATTGTGTTTTATAAGTCAGTATTGTATTATGCTTTTCCTAACAAAATGTGGAAATTGAAATCGTCCTGCACTCTAAATACCGAACACAAGTGATACTAATGACTAGAACTCTTCACCTAACCAACTAACCAACAGGTAATAAGTTAAAATTGGCTTACTTAAATAATTACAATTCAAAATAATTATCATTCATGAAATAACCAAGTTTGTTTATAGAAATGAGCAGTCTGGTGGATCAACTTTTATCAGAAATATATATATATACTTGCAAATATAAATATATATATAAATATATATATATATATATATATATATATATGTATATATATATATATACTTGCAAATATATATATACTTGCAAATCAAATAAAAATGTTTAAAATGTTCATTTGATAATTACAACACTAAGACAAGAACAGACAAGAAAATTTAGGATCATAGATGAATGAAATGAAGATTACCCAGCCAATAGTTGTCTCTGCTGAGGAATAAACAGCCAAACCAAAAAGCAAAGTAAATCCCAAAGTTATGATAGTTTTGGCAGTTATGAGAGATAAATTGAGCAAGTGATGAAACAAGAAGATGAAGCAGAAGTACTGAGCAATGAGGACTGAGCAATGAGGCCTGTTCCAGGCCCAACTTAAGAAGGGTCTCTCCCCCCCTCCCTGGTCCTCGCATATCTAATTTTATAGTGGGGGAGTGCCTGAAGGTTTATCCAGGACTTTATCTAATATTGAAATTTAAACAACTGGAAAACACAAGGCATCCCCTCAGTATTAATGTTTCTGTGATCAGCTCTTTACGAGCATCACAATGACACCAAACATGAACATGTGCGGGTTTAGGGAGGAGAGTTTACAGAGAGGAACAGGCCGTTCTGCACATGAATGGCTTTGCGGCTGTATTGAGATACACTCCTGTTGTAATGTGACTTTATTAATATAAAGAAGGTGAATATTATTGGGGTATATAAGGGGAGAGTGATCCTAAAGTACACCAACACGCAGGCATAAACTCGCACACACAGACACACACACACAAACGCTCCAGAAAGGGAAGGAGCCAGAGGGAGAGAGACAGGTGATAGCCCCCTGTGGTTGGGCATGTTTATCAAAGGATTCTACATTTGAGGGGCTCTTAGGGCTTACCAACCACAAAGAGGGTCGTACCACGCCCAATTCTGCTTTTAACTGGTAACCCCAAATGTACATCCATATTGGTCATCATAAGCGGTTCATCTTAATTTCTAAAAAAAAGGGTTTGCTTCTTTGCCATGTTTGGAAAGCCTGTTGCCCATTTGATCACTGGAATGTGTTTATGGGGTAGAGGGACCATTCTCTGTCCATCTCTGGCTGTGTCTGGGTCCAACTCAGCTGTGAGCACTTGCCTCCATTTAGGCCTTCTATTTCAGCATGGCCTGAGAGACTGCAAGGGACTTTTTGGACGTTGGATGGCTGTGCTGTTTTTGTGTTTCCTTTGCCCCCAAAAGGGATAAATAAATGGCCTTTGGCCCCTTTTTGTTCAAACCTTTTTTGCGTTTCCTCTTCTGCTCACCACCTGTCCCAGTGGCCAAACCTGCCACTGCATCACACATATCACATGCAGGTGTAGGTGGCGCATACTTTGTCACATTCAGGTGTGTATGGCACATACCATGTCACACTGAGGTGTAGGTGGGGTGTACCATGTCACATTCAGGTGTAGGTATGTTGTGCCATGTCACATTCAGGTGTAGTTGGGAAGTACCATATCACATTCAGGTGTAGGTGGGGTGTACCATGTCACATTTAGGTGTAGGTGGGGTGTACCATGTCACATTCAGGTGTAGTTGGGAAGTACCATATCACATTCAGGTGTAGGTAGGGTGTACCATGTCACATTTAGGTGTAGGTGGGGTGTACCATGAAACATTCAGGTGTAGTTGGGAAGTACCGTGTGACATTAAGGTGTAGGTGGGGTGTACCATGTCACATTCAGGTGTAGTTGGGAAGTACCATGTCACATTCAGGTGTAGGTGGCGCATACCATGTCACCCTAAGGTGTAGGTGAGGTGTACCATGTCACATTTAGGTGTAGGTGTGAAGTACCATGTCACATTCAGGTGTAGTTGGGAAGTACCATGTCACATTCAGGTGTAGGTGGCGCATACCATGTCACCCTGGGGTGTAGGTGGGGTGTACCATGTCACATTCAGGTGTGGATGGCACATACCATGTCACACTGAGGTGTAGGTGGGGTGTACCATGTCACATTCAGGTGTAGGTGGGTTGTGCCATGTCACATTCAGGTGTAGTTGCGAAGTACCATATCATATTCAGGTGTAGGTGGCGCATACCATGTTACCCTGAGGTGTAGGTGGGGTGTACCATGTCACATTCAGGTGTGGATGGCACATACCATGTCACACTGAGGTGTAGGTGGGGTGTACCATGTCACATTCAGGTGTAGGTGGGTTGTGCCATGTCACATTCAGGTGTAGTTGGGAAGTACCATATCACATTCAGGTGTAGGTGGCGCATACCATGTCACACTGAGGTGTAGGTGGGGTGTAACATGTCACATTCAGGTGTAGGTGGGGTGTACCATGTCACATTCAGGTGTAGGTGGGGTGTACCCTGTCACATTCAGGTGTGGATGGCACATACCATGTCACACTGAGGTGTAGGTGGGGTGTACCATGTCACATTCAGGTGTAGGTGGGTTGTGCCATGTCACATTCAGGTGTAGTTGGGAAGTACCATATCATATTCAGGTGTAGGTGGCGCATACCATGTTACCCTGAGGTGTAGGTGGGGTGTACCATGTCACATTCAGGTGTAGGTGGGTTGTGCCATGTCACATTCAGGTGTAGTTGGGAAGTACCATATCACATTCAGGTGTAGGTGGCGCATACCATGTCACACTGAGGTGTAGGTGGGGTGTAACATGTCACATTCAGGTGTAGGTGGGGTGTACCATGTCACATTCAGGTGTAGGTGGGTTGTACCCTGTCACATTCAGGTGTAGGTGGCGCATACCATGTCACACTGAGGTGTAGGTGGGGTTTACCATGTCACATTCAGGTGTAGGTGGGTTGTGCCATGTCACATTCAGGTGTAGTTGGGAAGTACCGTGTCACATTAAGGTGTAGGTGGTGCATACCATGTCACACTGAGGTGTAGGTGGGGTGTACCATGTCACATTCAGGTATAGTTGGGAAGTACCGTGTCACATTCAGGTGTAGGTGGGGTGTACCATGTCACATTCTGGTGTAGGTGGGTTGTGCCATGTCACATTCAGGTGTAGGTGGCGCATACCATGTCACACTGAGGTGTAGGTGGGGTGTACCATGTCACATTCAGGTGTAGGTGGGTTGTGCCATGTCACATTCAGGTGTAGTTGGGAAGTACCATGTCACATTCAGGTGTAGGTGGCGCATACCATGTCACCCTGAGGTGTAGGTGGGGTTTACCATGTCACATTCAGGTGTAGGTGGGTTGTGCCATGTCACATTCAGGTGTAGTTGGGAAGTACCATATCACATTCAGGTGTAGGTGGCGCATACCATGTCACACTGAGGTGTAGGTGGGGTGTACCATGTCACATTCAGGTGTAGGTATGTTGTGCCATGTCACATTCAGGTGTAGTTGGGAAGTACCATATCACATTCAGGTGTAGGTGGGGTGTACCATGTCACATTTAGGTGTAGGTGGGGTGTACCATGTCACATTCAGGTGTAGGTGGGGTGTACCATGTCACATTCAGGTGTGGATGGCACATACCATGTCACACTGAGGTGTAGGTGGGGTGTACCATGTCACATTAAGGTGTAATTGGGAAGTAAAACAGGGTGCCACACAGTAAAACAGGGTGCCATTTTAGGACCAATTGCTCTTGGAAAACTGGTTTGACAGTTCTTGCTTTTAAAAGGCATAAACACATCTCTGTTAGGCATCACATGTCCATGAGTTCGGTTGCCTTTATCTTCACACAAAGAACGAGCTCTGCCTAAACCGCAGGACCAGAGTGTCACAGTGTAAATGTACTAACATTCGCAATATAAGCATGATCACAGAATTGTCCCCTCACAACTGTAACCTTTAACATGAGGGACCCAGACTCTGGTGTTAGGGTCTTTTCCCATGCTGTTGGGAGAGGGTGCATCGGTGATGATGTTTCTTGAAAGGTTTAAATAATGTTATCTAGTACTCGAAGATACAGTTAAATAAGAGGCATGTGTAATCAGGTCTCATTATAAGGAAGTGAAAATTTCTTGAACAATTATCAACTTTTGTTTCATTCCCCAAAGGCTATTTCATTGGTTAATTATATGGTTAGGTATGTTTTACCCACAGGTTCACTGTTTGATATAAGTATGAGTGACCCAACCTACCCCCAAACACCCCAGCCGCACAAACCCCCACCCCCCTGCGTGGGTGTACCCGGTTTTTACAAGACAGAGGTCTAATGATTGAGCTTCTCTGAAACATTTTAATGTACTCTTCTTATGTATTTTTCTTAATTCACTGTTTCTTTCTGTCAGATCTCTGATTCCTCACAAACCTCTTTGCAGGGTCCAGCAATCAGCAGAGTCCAGCTGTCTGGAACAGAAGAGTCCAGAGAGAAGAGAGCAGTGTATGGATGTAAACCCCACAAAAAAGGTGTGATATCTCTTTATCTATGTATTAATCATCATGGGGTTTGGCTTTGAGAATACTCTTTATTTCACCTCTCTTTTCAGGCTCATAACTATAAGAATGACTAACCTCTCACTCTGATGTGGTGTAACTCACTCAATTCAAAGGTTCAATTCAAGTTCTCTGCTAAAAACCACAAATTCTGATGAATCACAATCTCGCACAGATTACAGTAAACATTATGTTAGTTATGGGACTCAGACTCCCAGCAGCCCTGTTACTGGCTATGGCAGGAAGTCCACATTGGTAATGTAACAACTGTCATTGGACTCAGACTCCCAGCAGCACTGTTACTGGCTATGGCAGGAAGTCCACATTGGTAATGTAACAGCTCAATCATTTGCAATCATTTGACATTGAACAACCTTAAAACCTTATTGGTATCAGATTAACTAGATACATCCTTGCACTAGCACACAACTAGATAAAGGGCCCTGAACGTATCACTCAGTGCTCCTGGAACTGAGCAGCATTAATGATGTTCACTTCATAGTGTGCTCTGAATGAGCCATTTGTGCTCCCTTTCCCTTTAGGCACTTCACAGAGTTACTGCAAAGGGTCTATGCACACAGGGTGTAGGGTGCAGGGAACACACTCACAGGGTGTAGGGTGCAGGGAACACACTCGCAGGGTGTAGGGTGCAAGGAACACACTCACAGGGTGTAGGGTGCAATGAACACACACTCAAGGTGTAGGGTGCAAGGAACACACTCACAGGGTGTAGGGTGCAGGGAACACACTCACAGGGTGTAGGGTGCAAGGAACACACTCACAGGGTGTAGGGTGCAATGAACACACACTCAAGGTGTAGGGTGCAAGGAACATACTCACAGGGTGTAGGGTGCAGGGAACACACTCACAGGGTATAGGGTGCAGGGAACACACTCACAGGGTGTAGGGTGTAGGGAACACACTCACCGGGTTTGGGGTATAAGGAACACACTCACAGGGTTTAGGGTGCAGGGAATATGCTCTCAGGGTGTAGGGTACAGGGAACACACTCACAGGGTGTAGGGTGCAGGGAACATACTCACAGGGTGTAGGGTGCAGGGAACACACTCACAGGGTGTAGGGTGCAGGGAACACACTCACAGGGTGTAGGGCAGAGGTGGGCAACAGTTTTTTCCAGAGGGCCACATGGACAGAGATTAAGCAAGCGAAGGGCCGCACATCGAAAATTGAATTGAAGCAACAACACATAGTGCTGAATTACGTGAAACTACATGGATTTGGTAGATATAACAGATTGATTACAAACAGGCTATTTGCCAGCTTAACAAACAGAAAATTTCTGTTACATTTTTTTTAAACTGATATATCAATCTGTTGTAGTCTTAGGTTGAATATATTACTTACATAACACAATCCACTTAAATTCACTATTAACTTTTACATTAGCTTCCATCTTGCCACTTGTCTGATGCACAACTGCATATATAGGTCACTGATGAAACATGTTGCATTATGTTATACATATGGACTCAAGGCAGACTGCTTTACAATTATCAAACTTTAAAAATGCATTAAAGTACATGCCTGCATCACTTTTTTTTTTTTTAAAGCAGCGAGTAAGAGTCAGTGAGCGGCATAATCAAATCTAAGACTGTGCCCTCTGGTGGAAATGATTGAAATAGCAGGACAAACTCATTGTAGTTATTTGCCTGCAGATTGCATGTTGCTGCCTTTTATTGTACGTTTGTTTTCTTTGAAGACGTTGCGGGCCGGACCGAGTCCCACGGGCCATAAGTTGCCCATGTGTGGTGTAGGGTGTAATGAACACACTCACAGGGTATAGGGTGCAGAGAACACTCTCACAGGGTGTAGGGTGTAAGGAACACACTCATGGGGTGTAGGCTGTAGGGAACACACTCACAGGGTGTAGGGTGCAGGGAACACACTAACAGGGTGTAGGTTGTGGGGAACACACTCCTCGTTTGGAGCACAACACAAGAATAAACACAGAGCTGGAATGTGGTTTCAGCCAATCATCCAGGACCAGATTCATCCCTTTTATCATGAGCATTTTAAATGTTACTTCAGCCTTTTCTGGGGCATAAAAAATTCCTGGGACTGAAAAATGGCGAGCATTTGGGAACCTGAGAGTCTGCAGCGGACATGATGAGCACAGTTTGTCTTGCATGATGATATGCAGCAGTCTATTTATCCAGATTCAAAAAACAATTCAGTTACTCTCAGGGAAAGCATGATTAATCTGAACTACTGCCTCTACAAAGTCATCAATCAAAAGCAAAAGCTGAACTTCAAAGAACTGGAGTGAATTATCTCAAATCTCTTCATGTGTTTATTTCAGATTCTCTGATACAGCACACCTCTTCATGTGTTTATTTCAGTCACTCTGATACAGCACACCTCTTCATGTGTTTATTTCAGTCACTCTGATATAGCACACCTCTTCATGTGTTTATTTCAGTCTCTCTGATACAGCACACCTCTTCATGTATTTATTCAGATTCTCTGATACAGCACACCTCTTCATGTGTTTATTTCAGTCACTGTGATACAGCACACCTCTTCATGTGTTTATTTCAGTCTCTCTGATACAGCACACCTCTTTATGTGTTTATTTCAGTCTCTGATACAGCACACCTCTTCATGTATTTATTTCAGTCTCTCTGATACAGCACACCTCTTCATGTGCTTATTTCAGTCTCTCTGATACAGCACACCTCTTCATGTGTTTATTTCAGATTCTCTGATACAGCACACCTCTTCATGTGTTTATTTCAGTCACTCTGATACAGCACACCTCTTCATGTGTTTATTTCAGTCACTCTGATACAGCACACCTCTTCATGTGTTTATTTCAGTCTCTCTGATACAGCACACCTCTTCATGTATTTATTCAGATTCTCTGATACAGCACACCTCTTCATGTGTTTATTTCAGTCACTGTGATACAGCACACCTCTTCATGTGTTTATTTCAGTCTCTCTGATACAGCACACCTCTTTATGTGTTTATTTCAGTCTCTGATACAGCACACCTCTTCATGTATTTATTTCAGTCTCTCTGATACAGCACACCTCTTCATGTGCTTATTTCAGTCTCTCTGATACAGCACACCTCTTCATGTATTTATTTCAGTCTCTCTGATACAGCAAACCTCTTCATGTGTTTATTTCAGATACTCTGATACAGCACACCTCTTCATGTGTTTATTTCAGTCTCTCTGATACAGCACACCTTATCATGTGTTTATTTCAGTCTCTCCAGCACACCCTGATTAAGTTGAAGAAGGAGGACTTGAAACAGTTTCAGAGCCATCTGAGTCAGGATTACCCAGAATGCACTGTGAGACAACAGGAGGACCTTGAGGCCCTGCATGTAGTTGAGAAGATGCTGGAGACCTGTGGCAGTGAGAGATCTCTGAAGATCACACTCCATATCCTGAGGAAAATGAAGCAGAAGGATCCCACAGACTCACTGGAGAGAGGTGAGCAGAAGAGTAAGACACTATTTTGTGTAAATCAATCATTAATATATCAGTATTAGCAACTGCAAACAAGCCACTAAAGAGTGAATGTGTTTGTGCTGTGACTATATCATAGTAAACCTGGCCCTGAGAGAGATGTGCAACACACAGGGCCCTTATGTAAGGATATAAATGTTGGAAAAAGCTTATTAATACAGATATAATTAATATGTATTATTAATACAGATATGGGAGAATCGGTTTAGCAGTTTAATGTCTGAAAGAGAAGCAGATAGAGCAAAGTACTGATTTAAAGCTTTGATCATGCACTGACCAATCAGGATGTTTTCCACATTGCCTTTAAATTAGTGGATGCATCACACATCCTTATTTTCCATGTTTGTCAGTGCAGGTTTTCCCTTAGTGTGGTGTCAAATGAGCACCACAGGCAGGTGCAGTTCTTCATAAAGTGGCTGTAGTGCTCATTTAACACCAGAATAATGGATATGTTAAAATAATAGTGAGAGAGCACTCAACTTTTTTCAACTGATTATTTTTTTAAATATAAGTAAATTATCTGTCATATTTCCGCTTCTCAGAAAAACCCA
Source organism: Albula goreensis (assembly GCA_022829145.1). Classification (NCBI taxonomy): domain Eukaryota; kingdom Metazoa; phylum Chordata; class Actinopteri; order Albuliformes; family Albulidae; genus Albula; species Albula goreensis. The sequence goes on along the minus strand of CM040747.1, from coordinate 41,563,332 downwards.
CAAGAGCCCAACAGACACTGAAATCTGATCTGAAGAAGAAGTTTGAATGCATATTTGAAGGTTTAGTACAGCAGGGCCACCCAACCCTCCTCAATGAGATCTATACAGAACTCTACATCACAGAGGGAGGTGGGGGGGTCAATAATGAACATGAGGTCAGACAGATTGAGGCAGCATCCAAGAGACAAACCACACAGGAGACTTCAATCCTCTGCAATGACATCTTTAAACCTTTACCTGGACAGGAGAAACACATCAGAACTGTGCTTACAAAGGGCATCGCTGGCATTGGGAAAACTGTCTCTGTGCAGAAGTTCATTCTGGACTGGGCAGAAGGAAAAGCCAATCAGGACATTAATTTAATCTTCACTCTTCCTTTCCGAGATCTGAACTTAAAGAAGGAGAGAGAATTCAGTCTGATGCAACTACTCCAAGACTACTTTCCACAGCTGAAAGAGATTGAAAGTGTTGAACATGATGAAGTCAAAGTTGTGTTCATCTTTGATGGTCTGGATGAGTGTCGACTTCCTCTAGATTTCCAGAACAATGAGATCTGCTGTGATGTAACAGAGTCAGCATCAGTGGACGTGCTGCTGACCAACCTCATTAAGGGGAATCTGCTTCCCTCTGCTGTCGTCTGGATCACCTCCCGACCAGCAGCAGCCAATCAGATCCCTCCTGAGTGTGTCCACCAGGTGACAGAGGTACGAGGGTTCAATGACCCACAGAAGGAGGAGTACTTCAGGAAGAGAATCAGAGATCAGAACCTGGCCAGCAGAATTATCTCACACATAAAGTCATCCAGGAGTCTCTACATAATGTGTTACATTCCAGTCTTCTGCTGGATTTCTGCTAGAGTTCTGGAGAGATTGTTGGGTAAAGCAGACAGTGGAGAACTGCCCAGAACTCTGACTGAAATGTACACACACTTCCTGCTCATTCAGACCAGTGTGAAGAATCAGAAGTATCATGGCACCAATGAGACAAACCTAAAGAAGATCTCAGCATCAGATGCAGAAATGATCCTGAAACTGGGAAGCTGGCTTTTCTACAGCTGCAAAGGGCAATCTGATATTCTATGAAGAGGACCTGAGAGAGAGTGGCATTGATGTCAGTGAAGCTTCAGTGTACTCTGGGGTGTGCACAGAAATCTTTAAAGAGGAGTCTGGGTTGCATCAGGAGAAAGTCTACTGCTTTGTGCATCTGAGCATTCAGGAGTTTCTGGCTGCCTTGTTTGTGTTTCATTCATGTGTAAATGAGAACAGAAATGCACTCAGACCAGAAGAGTCAAAACCTAAAACTGACAGAATGCATCTGTCTGGGTTACACAGGAGTGCAGTGGATCAGGCCTTACAGAGTAAGAATGGACACCTGGACCTTTTCCTCCGATTCCTTCTGGGCCTCTCACTGGACTCCACTCAGACTCTCTTAGGAGACGTACTGAAGCAGAGAGGAAGCAGATCAGAGAGCATAAGGAAAACAGTCCAGTACATTAAGCAGAAGATCAAAGAAGTGTCTTCAGCAGAGAGGACCATCAATCTGTTCCACTGTCTGAATGAACTGAATGACAACTCTCTCGTGGAGGAAATCCAGACTTCCCTGAGATCAGGAAGACTTTCTGATAAAGAGCTGGAACCACACCAATGCTCAGCTCTGGCTTTTGTGTTACTGATGTCAGAGGAGGTCCTGGATGAGTTTGAATTGAAGATGTACAACACATCAGCAGCAGGTCAGCAGAGACTGGTACCAGTAGTGAGGAACTGCAGGAAGGCCAAGTGAGTACTGTTACATCATTCACAATGCAGATGATTGACACTGATGTTTGCATAAACAGTTTACTGCATTTCCTGCACAGCTTGGGCATGCTGTGATAGCACACCCCATCCCTGTTGTTCCCCAGTGTGCTGGTGCTGGGGATGTGGCTCACTCTGCCTACTGCAGAGGGGTGGGGTTTGACCTGGCCCAGCCATTTCCTGGCCCCTGTACAAACTCTGCCCTCTTCTAGGACCCTCCTGGTGTCAGATTTGAACTAAACAAAGCATGTTACAGCACTGAGGTCCTATATGGCTTCCTTATGGTGCTGCACAGTGACCAGTTTGTTCTCCATCTCAGACAGGGGCTCAGTGGTGAAATTACTGAGGGACTCTTATCCTTCCACTCTCTATAGAGGTTCCAGAACCTCTCCAGGGCATTAGCATTTTAAAGCTAACCTCAAAGATGTCAGTGGGGCCTGGAACCTTCACCTCCAAACAGGTCATGCTGGGCATTCCGCGCACAGCCATAAGCTAGCGGTACCTCTGCAACGCAGCACTTCATTATTATATCCTCACAATAGATTTGGTATGAATGTGTCGCAGCCTGTTCTCTGTGGACGGATGACAGCGCTCTGTAGTGGACTCATTTAATAACTGCAGCAGAGCGAAGAGTGGAGCATTTGGATACAGCAAAACTGTTCTGAATAAGGGCCCCAGTGGATTCAGCTTTGTGTGTTATTTCTGGTTTTATGCAACCTGTGGAAAAGGTGGCTGGGCCATTAGCCCCAAATTCTGACAGAACTGAACAGAGGAAAAGGGGCTATTTGGGTCAGAAGCACAGCTGTAGAACTGTCAGACTTGAGCAGGACATCTTATTCTCAGGTGTAAAGTGCTGCAGTTAGAGAGTGTAGTACAGACATCTTCCTCAGAGCATTGTAGATCTTACAATCCTCATTATCACTCTTTATCAGTGAGCACTATCAATACTACATTTAAAATATTGAGTGTTAAATATTAACACATCACCTCTTTCTTTCAGACTTGGCAGCTGTGGTCTTACAAAGAATTCCTGTGAAATTGTGGCCTCAGCTCTCCAGTCATCAAACTCACCCCTGAGAGAGCTGGACCTCAGCGACAATGACCTGGGAGATTCAGGAGTGAAGCTGCTCTGTGCTGGACTGAAGAGTCCAAACTGTAAACTACAGACACTGGGGTGAGTCGTGCTGTGTACTTTGTGACTTTTATTAAATATTTAGTGATTATGGCTCCAGACAGAGAAATGTTAAACAGCTACTTCTCTCAATCAAACTTCTCCTCTCTCCAGCCTTCCTTCCTTTGTCCACATTGGTCCCATCCCTCTCTTCTTACTCCTCTGTCACAGCAAAGTAAAGCAGAATCGGATTATTCAGTGGTACAGTGCCACAGAATGAATTTATGCTGGATATATGACATTGACAGTGAGAGTTTAGTCATACTTCAAAATGTAGGTATTTATACAGACTAAACTGAAGTATCAAAGGCTTTCCAGGTACTGGGAAAAATCACTCAATTCCAAAGAATTACTGAGCACTTTCCATCCAGCATATTATGAGAGTTTGAGGATAAGGAGACTGTGATACCTTTGGATGCTGAGCACATTGACCCAGAACCTGGTAAATGCTGGACTGTGATGCCAGTACAGGAGCAGGAGACGTCAGGGCCAGTTGAAAGTGGCAAAGTGAACACAGAATTTGGAAATACTTTGGTTTCACACCAGTTTATCATTATCATTCATACAACTAGTAACACAACTAAATACTAAAATAAGGACCACAATAAAATTGAAAATGAGCTTTTCTAGCTGTTGCAACTTTGAGAAATGAATAATGCACTGATTTACAAGAGCCAAAGAAAAAATATGAGCATGTTATATGGTTCATAAAGTGCAATAAAATAATTTTGTTTCCTGAATCAGACTAATAATTGTAATTAAACATTGGAATCACAGTATTCAGGAAAATAATTGGGATTATAATTTTAACCATAATCATTCATTTCTGAATTTCAGGCCAGTAAGTTGAACAGAAGCAACTGTTAATGTTCTGGAATGCAGACCTGATTATAAACAAGCTCTGAAACTGACTGATGCCTGAAAACAGGAAAGCAGACTGTAGTAGCCTAGAATATTGATTGCTTTTTGGTTCTGTTATTTTGTCTTTAATTTTTTTCAGAGAATGGCAGATAAGTACCAGAGAATAAATATTTTTGTTTCTTACTGAGCACCTTAACTGTGTTTAACATCAAAAAATGATTTTAGCTTCCTGCTGATGGCTCAGTGATGTGCACTGTTTTGACATTGGTGTTCCTAAGTTGGGGTTTTGGTAAAATGAATTTAACCAATAACTATCAAAAAGTTTGGTCACAGATCGTTGAGAAATGATCACCATCAGAACAGACACACTGCACTGCTGTTCAGATGTGAACTAAAAACCCCCTTGCCTTCCTGTGACTACTCCTGTGAACCTTTAGCTGTGTGATAATGTTTGCTTTTTTACTCTCATTTGGAAGGAAATACAAACTTCTCACAACTTGTCAATCTAACTCACTATTTACTCTAAAGGCTGGAATTTGCTTTAATAATGAAATACAGTATAAAAGGATCTGATAACTCCATCCTTAGCCCTGCTGTCCACACTTGACTCAGGGGCATGAGTAGGGCCATGAGTGAGGCTTAGAGCCCAGAGTTAGCCTGAAAAAGACTGTGGAAAAGGTAGCTGGGCCATTAGCCCCAAATTCTGACAAAACTGAACAGAGGAAAAGGGGCTATTTGGGTCAGAAGCACAGCTGTAGAACTGTCAGACTTGAGCAGGACATCTTATTCTCAGGTGTAAAGTGCTGCAGTTGGAGAGTGTAGCACAGACATCTTCCTCAGAGCATTGTAGATCTTACAATCCTCATTATCACTCTTTATCAGTGAGCACTATCAATACTACATTTAAAATATTGAGTGTTAAATATTAACACATCACCTCTTTCTTTCAGACTTGGCAGCTGTGGTCTTACAAAGAAGTCCTGTGAAATTGTGGCCTCAGCTCTCCAGTCATCAAACTCACCCTGAGAGAGCTGGACCTCAGCGACAATAACCTGGGAGATTCAGGAGTGAAGCTGCTCTGTGCTGGACTGAAGAGTCCAAACTGTAAACTACAGACACTGGGGTGAGTAGTGCTGTGTACTTTGTGACTTTTTTAAATATTTAGTGATTATGGCTCCAGACAGAGAAATGTTAAACAGCTACTTCTCTCAATCAAACTTCTCCTCTCTCCAGCCTTCCTTCCTTTGTCCACATTGGTCCCATCCCTCTCTTCTTACTCCTCTGTCACAGCAAAGTAAAGCAGAATCGGATTATTCAGTGGTACAGTGCCACAGAATGAATTTATGCTGGATATATGACATTGACAGTGAGAGTTTAGTCATACTTCAAAATGTGGGTATTTATACAGACTAAACTGAAGTATCAAAGGCTTTCCAGGTACTGGGAAAAATCACTCAATTCCAAAGAATTACTGAGCACTTTCCATCCAGCATATTATGAGAGTTTGAGGATAAGGAGACTGTGATACCTTTGGATGCTGAGCACATTGACCCAGAACCTGGTAAATGCTGGACTGTGATGCCAGTACAGGAGCAGGAGACGTCAGGGCCAGTTGAAAGTGGCAAAGTGAACACAGAATTTGGAAATACTTTGGTTTCACACCAGTTTATCATTATCATTCATACAACTAGTAACACACCTAAATACTAAAATAAGGACCACAATAAAATTGAAAATGAGCTTTTCTAGCTGTTGCAACTTTGAGAAATGAATAATGCACTGATTTACAAGAGCCAAAGAAAAAAATATGAGCATGTTATATGGTTCATAAAGTGCAATAAAATAATTTTGTTTCCTGAATCAGACTAATAATTGTAATTAAACATTGGAATCACAGTATTCAGGAAAATAATTGGGATTATAATTTTAACCATAATCATTCATTTCTGAATTTCAGGCCAGTAAGTTGAACAGAAGCAACTGTTAATGTTCTGGAATGCAGACCTGATTATAAACAAGCTCTGAAACTGACTGATGCCTGAAAACAGGGAAAGCAGACTGTAGTAGCCTAGAATATTGATTGCTTTTTGGTTCTGTTATTTTGTCTTTAATTTTTTCAGAGAATGGCAGATAAGTACCAGAGAATAAATATTTTTGTTTCTTACCGGAGCACCTTAACTGTGTTTAACATCAAAAAAATGATTTTAGCTTCCTGCTGATGGCTCAGTGATGTGCACTGTTTTGACATTGGTGTTCCTAAGTTGGGGTTTTTTGGTAAAATGAATTTAACCAATAACTATCAAAAAGTTTGGTCACAGATCGTTGAGAAATGATCACCATCAGAACAGACACACTGCACTGCTGTTCAGATGTGAACTAAAAACCCCCTTGCCTTCCTGTGACTACTCCTGTGAACCTTTAGCTGTGTGATAATGTTTGCTTTTTTACTCTCATTGGAAGGAAATACAAACTTCTCACAACTTGTCAATCTAACTCACTATTTACTCTAAAGGCTGGAATTTGCTTTAATAATGAAATACAGTATAAAAGGATCTGATAACTCCATCCTTAGCCCTGCTGTCCACACTTGACTCAGGGGCATGAGTAGGGCCATGAGTGAGGCTTAGAGCCCAGAGTTAGCCTGAAAAAGACTGTGGAAAAGGTAGCTGGGCCATTAGCCCCAAATTCTGACAAAACTGAACAGAGGAAAAGGGGCTATTTGGGTCAGAAGCACAGCTGTAGAACTGTCAGACTTGAGCAGGACATCTTATTCTCAGGTGTAAAGTGGTGCAGTTGGAGAGTGTAGCACAGACATCTTCCTCAGAGCATTGTAGATCTTACAATCCTCAATATCACTCTTTATCAGTGAGCATTATCAATACTACATTTAAAATATTAAGTGTTAAATATTGACACATCACCTCTTTATTTCAGACTCGACAGCTGTGGTCTTACAAAGGAGTCCTGTGAAATTGTTGCCTCAGCTCTCCAGTCATCAAACTCACCCGTGAGAGAGCTGGACCTCAGCAACAATAACCTGGGAGATTCAGGAGTAAAGCTGCTCTGTGCTGGACTGGAGAGTCCAAACTGTAAACTACAGACACTGGGGTGAGTAGTGCTGTGTACTTTGTGACTTTTAGGAAATAATTAGTGATTATAGCTCCATACAGAGAAACGTTAAACAGCTCTGTTACTTCCAGAGGACGATGGGATGGATGTTAAAGAAATAGCACTCGGGGAAGAAATAGCCAGGGAACACCAATTGCTTGCAAGCGTGAATATATATAATTACACAGTGATTATTACAACACAATATGTACAATATTTCCAAAAGAACCTATTTACAATATGCAGGGGAGGGGGGAGTACAAAAAGGTTGTGGGATGCTGCAAAATGACAGAAATGAACAAAACCCAAACCTATATCCAAAATAAAAGTGGCTAGCTACGTTACATTAAGCAAAAACCCCTAACTCCCCTCCAGAAAACAGTAAAACAAAAATACAATGGGTGGCAGCTGTCTCTCATGTAATGTGCTGAACAAAAATAACAACCTTAAGTGCGTGTACAATGTACGAGGGCCCCCTTTTAACCTCGACCGATTTGTGACACCCCGAATAACCCAAAACTAATAAGGCAAGTGAACAAAGTCCTGGGAACACAGAAAAACAGACGAATGAACAGCTTCTCTAACAAGTATGCGGGTGCAAGTATGAGCGTAAGCTCCAGACAGAGGTGCAGGCACGGTGTATATAGACACGGGCGAGACGGGGCAAGGATCCATTGGCCGAGGTGGAATGAGGTGACGTCACAAGGAGGCGGGAGGCGATGATATGGGTGGATGAACTGATGGATGAGTGATGGTTGACGTACGGAATGTGGGGAGGCGTCACCTGTAGAAGAAAACGAAACAAAAAAGACACAGCACACACAAACACAAACCGCAGCCGACCAGACTGCATGCACAATTCCCGTAACAAGCTCCTTCTCTCAATCAAACTTATCCTCTCTCCAGCCTTCCTTCCTTTTTCCACATTGGTCCCATCCCTCTCTTCTTACTCCTCTGTCACAGCAAAGTAAAGCAGAATCGGGTAATTCAGTGGTACAGTGCCACAGAATGAATTTATGCAAGATATATGACATTGACAGTGAGAGTTTAGTCGTACTTCAAAATGTGAGTATTTATACAGACTATACTGAAGTATCAAAGGCTTTCCAGGTACTGGGAAAAATCACTCAATTCCAAAGAATTACTGAGCACTTTCCATCCAGCATATTATGAGAGTTTGAGGATAAGGAGACTGTGATACCTTTGGATGCTGAGCACATTGACCCAGAACCTGGTAAATGCTGGACTGTGATGCCAGTACAGGAGCAGGAGACGTCAGGGCCAGTTGAAAGTGGAAAAGTGAACACAGAATTTGGAAATACTTTGGTTTCAAAGTTTATTTCTCAAAGTTGCTGTGGCAAATTTGAGAAATAAATAATGCACTGATTTACAAGAGCCAAATAAAAAATGTGAGCATGTTTTAAGATGCATAAAGTGCAATAAAATAATCTTCTGAATCAGACTGTTGATTGTGATTAAAAATTGGAATCACAATATTTAGCTAAATAATAGGGATTATAATTTCAACCATAATCATTCAGTTCTGAATTTCAGGCCAGTAAATTGAAGAGAAGCGACTGTGAATGTTCTGAAATGCAGACTTGATTATCAACAAGCTCTGAAACTGACTGATGCCTGAAAACAGCAAAGCAACTGTAAAGCAGACTGTCGTAGCCTACAATATTGATTGCTTTTTTATTTTGTCTTTCATTTTTTCAGAGAATGGCAGATAAGTATCAGAGAATAAATATTTTTGTTTCTTATCTGAGCACCTGAATTGTGTTTAACATCAAAAAATGATTTTAGTTTCCTGCTGATGGCTCAGTGATGTGCACTGTTTTGACATTGGTGTTCCTACGTTGGGGTTTTTTGGTAAAATTCATTAAACCAATAACTATCAAAACGTTTGGTCACAGGTCATTGAGAAATGATCACCATCAGAACAGACATACTGCACTGCTGATCAGATGTGAACTAAAAACCCCCTTGCCTTCCTGTGACTACTCCTATGAACCTTTATCTGTGTGATAATGTTTGCTTTTTTACTCTCATTGGAAGAAAATACAAACTTCTCACAACTTGTCAAGCTAACTCACTATTCACTCTGAAGGCTGGAATTTGCTTTAATAATGAAATACAGTATAAAAGGATCTGATAACTCCATCCTTAGTCCTGCTGTCCACACTTGGCTCAGGGGCATGGGTTCGCCCAGAGTTAAAGCCCAGAGTTAGTCTGAAAAAGACTGTGGAAAAGGTAGCTGGGCCATTAGCCCTAAATTTCTGAGGAAAAGGGGCTATTTGGGTCAGAAGCACAGCTGTAGAACTGTCAGACTTGAGCAGGACATCTTATTCTCAGGTGTAAGGTGCTGCAGTTGGAGAGTGTAGCACAGACATCTTCCTCAGAGCATTGTAGATCTTACAATCCTCATTATCACTCTTTATTAGTGAGCACTATCAATACTACATTTAAAATATTAAGTGTTAAATATTAACACATCACCTCTTTCTTTCAGACTCAGCAGCTGTGGTCTTACAGAGGAGTCCTGTGAAATTGTGGCCTCAGCTCTTCAGTCATCAAACTCACCTGTGAGAGAGCTGGACCTCAGCTACAATAACCTGGGAGATTCAGGAGTGAAGCTGCTCTGTGCTGGACTGAAGAGTCCAAACTGTAAAGTACAGACACTGGGGTGAGTAGTGCTGTGTACTTTGTGACTTTTAGTAAATAGTTAGTGATTATGGCTCCATACAGAGAAACGTTAAACAGCTCCTTCTCTCAATCAAACTTCTCCTCTCTCCAGCCATCCTTCCTTTTTCCACATTGGTGCCATCCCTCTCTCCTTACTCCTCTATCACAGCAAAGTAAAGCAGGAAAAAACCCCATGAGTCTTAGGGTTGCCAGCTGTGTGGTTCCTGACCAGAATTATCTTGTGTTGAAGTTCAGTGTGAAAGTGGGATTATGTGTGTTTTATCCATAGACTAGTGTCGAGACAGCAACATGCATTTTATGGTTATTTACCCTGCTCCCTTCTTTTATGGTCCCTTGCCATGCACCCAGACACGGCCTGAGAGGGACAAATGGACTCCACCCCCTTGTAAATACCCCTGAATCAGTGACCAAAGAGGCAACAGGCTTTTCAACCATGGCAAGGAGCAGAGCTTTACTCAGAAACTAAAACGAAACACTTATGACAGCCATAATGGATGTACATTTGGAGTAACCAGTTAAAATCGGAATTGGGCATGGTATGACTCTGTTGTTGGTAAGCCCTAAGATGCCCCCAAATGTAGAATCCTTTTTTAAACATGCCCGAGCACAGGGGGCTATCACCTGTCTCTCTCCCTCTGGCTCCTTCCCCTTCTGGAGGACGTGCGTGTCAGTGTGTGTGCGTGCGTGCGTGCATGTGAGTGTGTGAGCGAGTGAACAGGTTAATTTAAACTATCCTGGAGTTATTCATTAGAGCCTGCAGCATGTAGGTAGGAGATAGTTTGTCGGACGTGGCGTGCCCTTTTCTTGGTGATCACATCAGCACTGAAGCTCTAATAATTTGCAGAGCTTTACATGGGGAGAGGGAGATTAGACCCTGATTAGATAGCTATTCTATCATTCCCTGATGAGTATCTTTGTGAATTTTCCCCTTTTCTGAGCAATCAATAATTCATTTGAACAACATTCTCCAGGCTCATATTTCAAACATTAGGCAGCACATCATTTCAAGGTGCTTTATTGGCATGACATGGGCTGTGATGCCAAAGCAAATGGTACAGTTAACACAATAACAGAACAATTAACAGAATTAATAACGGGGGAAAAAAGGAACAAACATGAATGCATACAATGAATAACTATTAACTAACATTCACACATTTATTACATTCCTGCACTGGTGACGGGTTGCTACATATAGAGCAGCCAGGGAGCCTGTGTGTCCTTCACCCAGTAAGATTGGTAATTGTCTCTCCACAGGGAGCGTTTCAAAATTTGGATACGTTCTTTTAAATTTTGTGATCACATATCCTCTCCTCTTTGGGGCGCCAGGTTTGCTTGTGTCTGCCTGTTTCAATGGCCAGGCTGTGATCACTTAGTCTGTATTTGGTTTGGATTTGTCTCTGCTTCATATCTCTGACAGTGGAGAGATATTCTGCCAGTTTGTAATTTCTGCTTTACATAGTGTAGCAATTTAATTTGCTTTGCGGTTTTGTCATTTTCTTCCAATGTTCCAAATAAGAATCTTTTATTTGATTTATTAATTTGCTGTTTTTAATTGATGCAGTGTGGGTCTGAAACATGTCATAGTTTGCATTGTTATTTGTTATTTGGTTTGTTAGTTTAATGAACAGCTGACTGAGAGGACTTCTATTGGGGCTCTTGGGATAGGAAGGCCTTATATTGGAGGGAATTTGGTTTGCTTGTTTTTAGATGAATCCATAATTTTAATGCTCTTTTCTGAATGTTAATAATCAAAGGACAATGGCTTAATTCTGCACTGCATGCATTGTTTGGTGTGTTTCGGTGGACCTGGAGTATATTTTTGTAAAATTCAGCATGCAGGATTTCCACTGGGTTTTTGTCCCATTGTGAGTAGTCTGGATGGCTAAATGGACCCCAAACCTCACAGAACAATACAGCACAATTGGTTGTAAGGTGCTGTCAATTTTTTTAGGTAATTTAATATTGTAAAATGTTCTTTTTATGGCATAGAATGCTCTTTTGGCTTTGTCTTTTAGTGCATTCACTGCCTAAGTTAAAGCTCCCCGATGCATTGATTTTCAGACCAAGGTATGTGTAATTTGTGGTATGTTCCAATACTGTGTGGCAGAAGGTGAAACTGTATCTGCTTTTCTGAGACCTGGGGCCTCGTTTATAAACCGTGCGTACACACACAAAACGCTCCAAAACATGCATACGCCGATTTGCATGCACGGTTTGGGATTTATAAATCTTCTACTTGACGTGAGAATGTGCGTACCAGTACGATTCATTTGACCCTGGCATATGCACATTTAGGGCACATATTTGCTCTAAATAGCACACCCTTGAGACCAAAAGAAGTTTGCACTATAGTTTCCTTTTTCCTGATGATTAATTAGGATCACATGTCTATTTGTAACCAAATGTTGTTTTGACCATAAATGGTAAATTGACAGATTAATAGATATGAGCAATCAGTGCATGATTAGTCAATGTATTTTGTTCACATTAATATACTTAAAGCATGTGAGGATAGCAAGACAGCATGACCATGGCTACCTTTGGAATGAGGATATTGTAAATTGAATGGTGAGACGGAACGTGTCTTCAGGGACTGTTCCGACTTTTTTTGACCATGATGGTGACTGGTTCATGAGTCGATTTCACGTAACATGAGCTGTTCTCTTGGAACTATGTGCTGAATTGGGGCCAGTGCTGGAGCGCCCTACACGTAGCAACCATTCAATACCTGCCCATCTGAAAATCCTGTCAACTCTGGGGTCTTGGCCACAGGGAGTGTCCAGCGCGAAATAGTGGACCGGTTGTGTAAATACCAGCCCTCATTCAGTCATGTCATACCATGGATGGTCCCTGACTTCGATGTATATCAAGTTCCACTACACAGAGGAAACATCAAAAATCAATTTGCAGCAATGAGCGGTTTTCCCTATGTAACCGCTGCAATCGACTGCTCTCACATTGCAATAAGGGCGCAGTCAGTGGATGAAGAGGTGTAAGTAAATAATTTCCATTCAGTAAACGTGCAAGTAATTTGCGATGCACAAATAACACCAACATTATGTGGCTGCCTAATGGCCAGGGTCATGTCATGATTCGTTCATTCTGATGGAAAAGTAAACTTGGAAATCAACTCCGATAATCGTAGCCAGCCACTCATCGACAGAGCTCAGTGGTGGCACCCTCCATACCGCCGCCCATTGCCCATACAGTTGCAGTTGGGCAAGGAGAAGCCTGTTTGCCTCAAGCTTGATGTCGGGCCATCTTTTATTGATTTTGATCTGTGTGCGGCTCTCTATACCTGAGAAATTGACAGCCACGGTAACCTCCTGCCATGCAAGGTGTTTTTGTATTTGTTACCCCGGAGCTGTGGTCACCTGAAATTATATTTTTTCTCATCTCTGTTTAGGAGACTAAAACTTTGATCTTGCAGCTTCTTTCGCGGTTTCTTTGTTTGCTGCCATTATTGCATTTAAAATGTATTGCTCTGTTCGACACATTATTTATAGATCTTACTTTATTGATTTCGACTTCCGTCTTCCGACCATATATCCTTAAATGTGGGTGTTTCAGGGCGTGGCTGTGGCAATTAGTTTGTAGATTTGTAGGATTAGTTGTGATTTATAACAGAAGACATGCGTATGTGTTGCGTAAGCAAGTTTTATAGATCAGAATTTTTTTGTGTACATAAACTCATAGGTTTTGGCGTATGTAACTATTTAGGCATGTAAGTATGCAAAGTTTTATAAATGAGGCCCCTGGCCTTTACTGCCAGGGCCCAGGACTGGCAGAATTTTTCTAAGATGGCCAGGTTCTGCTGTAGCCCTTGTTCTGTGCGCGACAGCAGAACCAGGTCATCTGCATATAATAAAAATGTAATTTCTGTGTCATGTAGAGTAAGTCCAGGAGCTGCAGAATGTTCCAACATTGTGGCCAATTCATGAATGTAAATGTTAAAAAATGTTGGACTCAAGTTGCAACCCAAGTTAAGACAACCCATAACCCTGAGTGAAGAATTCTGTTGTTTTCTAAATACATTGATTTAATGATGTCATCTACTTTACCCCCAATACCACTTCAAAGTATTTTATCATTTAATTATAGCTAAATATAATCAAATGCTTTTTTAACGTCAGTAAAGTATGCAACGATGTTTCCTTTGTTAATCTGATGAACATGTTTATCTATGAGGGTGTATAGGGTGTAAATATGATCTGTTGTGCGATGTTTTGGGAGTAATCCAATTTGACTCTTACTCAAGACACTCTGCTTGGTAAGATTTATAATTTTTTTTTTGAATTAAGGATGCTACGAAATAACTTCCCCAGATTACTGCTTACACAGATGCCTCGGTAATTATTGGGGTCTAATTTATCTCCACTCTTATAAATTGGGGATATAAGCCCTTGGTTCCAGGTGTCAGGGGAGCAGCCAGTACTTAGTGATAGACTGGATAATTTAAGTTGCGCCTCTTGTATTAACTGGTTACTATATTTCAGCATCTCATTATTTATGTTGTCAAAACCACAAGACTTTCTTGGTTTTAGTGTTCTGAGATGCTCAGCTAATTCCTGCATTGTGATTGGTGTGTCAGTGGGGTTTTGGTTGTCTTTGATTGATTGTTCAAGTAATTTGTTTTTCTTTTTTTTTCAATTTGTTCTTTTGTTAATTTCTTTTGTGCAATGTCCATATACAAGTTTTCAAAACATTCTTACCAAACTGAGCCATTTTTTTTAAGTTAATGCAGGTTTGTGTGCTGAACTGAAATTATTCCCAGAATTAGTTTTGTTCAATTGATTTTTCAATGTCTATGAGAGTTTTGTAAATGTGGTTTCCTTTTCCTAAATGTGGAGTATTTTTGTGTTGTTTTAATGTTTCACAGTACTCCAAGCATAAATCTGGGTTTTGGAGCTGGAGATATTTTTGATTAGACAGTTTCCGTAACTTTTTCCGAATTACGTTACATTTATCATCAAACCATTTCTCTTTATATTTGTTGTTTGGGTTACAATTCTTGCGTAGTTTCAGGTTTGATATTTTGGCTGCTTTATGAAATATGTCCCTAATATGTTTAACAGTCAGATTATGCCTGATTTGTTCGATTCGTACTATGTGTTAATAAAGGTATAAGTAAGGTTAGCGGTTTCAGGTGAGTTAAGAGCTTTGACGAATTTGTCTACGCTGTTTGGAGCCCATCTGTATGAGTGTTTTAGATTGTACAGCTTACTGGGCTGTGTCTGTATGTTGTCTGGCTCATTTGTTCTGTTTATATGTACAATGATTTGACTGTGGTCTGATAGGGAGGTCTGTTGCCTGACAGTGAATGCATTTATGGAGGAGGGGTCCACATCTGTAATGGCATAATCTACCTCAGGGGTCCCCAACCACCGGGCCGCGGACCAGTACCGGGCCGTGGGTCATTTAGTACCGGGCCGCAAAAAAAAAGTTTTTATTTAATTAAATTAGTCCGTAAGGTATTTTATTTTGAAAAAAATGACCGCTGCTGTCCGTGCTATTTACATTAGTCCGTAGAATAGTGCATTCGCATTTTACGCGAAGATGTGGTCCTGAAAAGCCTCGCATAAAGCAAAATCACGTAATTCAAGTCTAATATCCCCGTTTAAATGAATGGAAATGCCCGAGATGCGTTCTGCGGTCGCGTAATGTCGACTAACTTACTCAGAAAATTCGTAAAAAAAATAGCAAGAACCATCGGATAATGCTAATGGTACAGTATATACTTACATTTCAGCTAAATACATGCTGTACGCTACTTAAACATACTTTAAATACCACTCGTAATTTCCTTTGTCAATTGAAATATTATTAAATGAATCCAGCCCCCGGTCCGTGAAAAATTGTCTTGCATGAAACCGGTCCGTGGTGAAAAAAA
Organism: Albula goreensis; assembly: GCA_022829145.1. NCBI lineage: Eukaryota > Metazoa > Chordata > Actinopteri > Albuliformes > Albulidae > Albula > Albula goreensis. The sequence goes on along the minus strand of CM040747.1, from coordinate 41,547,800 downwards.
GTTTGGGGACCACTGATCTACCACACTGTTCCCAAGAGCTGAGCTGTAAGTGAACCTTCCAAAGGAGTCCCCTCTGATCCTACCATGAATGATATACAGACCCAAGGTTTGACAGAGATACACTACCTGTCTACCATTTTTATGAATGACATTGTCGTGGCTGTTTGTGGTTTTTATGATTGGAGTGTGGTACATAGGAGATTGGCCAAAGATGTGTTTGTTTCCTTCAGTGGTGAGGAAGTCAGGGAGAGTACCTGTCCTGGCGTTTAGGTCTCCACAGAGCAGCACACTTCCCTGGGCCTGGAAGTGGCAGATGTCTGTGTGTAGATCATTAAAAATGGATGCATTGAAATAGGGAGAATCCAATGGGGGGGTGTAGATTGCACATAGGTACATATCTTTTTTAGATGGAAAGATTTTTTTAATTTATTTTTAACCAAATGTAAGTGTCACCTGTTTTTACTTGGTCAATGAATTTGTTTATTTCTTCCTTGTACCACACAATAATTCCTCCAGAATCTCTGCCATGATTTATATGCGTATGTTTAAGAGAAGGGAGAATTATCTCTCTAAAGTTGGGTGGGCATTCTGTGGACACATCAGCACGACACCAGGTTTCACTGAGTAGCACAACATCAACATTTTCTAAACTATTTACAAATTCAGGATCTGTGCTCTTCAGACCAAGTGATGAGGACCACAGACCCTGGATGTTCCAGCTACAGATTCTTCTGTAGTCAAAATGTAAATATAAATGTATGGAAAAATGAAATAAACTAAAAATATGAAACCATATATCAAATTGATTTACAAAGGATTTGCTTATGATTGAACATGTACACTGTATAGTCGTAATTCTAATAATTATTATGTATTTATTTATCTATTTTTTATCACTCCCCTCAACGAGTCCAGGCTGTGTGTGCTGGGCTGCAGCATAGCTGAGTCCAGGCTGTGTGTGCTGGGCTGCAGCATAGCTGATTCCAGGCCGTGTGTGCTGGGCTGCAGCATAGCTGAGACCAGGCTGTTTGTGCTGGGCTGCAGCACAGCTGAGTCCAGGCTGTGTGTGCTGGGCTGCAGCATAGCTGAGTCCAGGCTGTGTGTGCTGGGCTGCAGCATAGCTGAGTCCAGGCCGTGTGTGCTGGGCTGCAGCATAGCTGAGTCCAGGCCCTGTGTGCTGGGCTGCAGCATAGCTGAGTCCAGGCTGTGTGTGCTGGGCTGCTGCACAGCTGAGTCCAGGCTGTGTGTGCTGGGCTGTAGCATAGCTGAGTCCAGGCTGTATGTGCTGGGCTGCAGCATAGCTGAGTCCAGGCTATGTGTGCTGGGCTGCAGCATAGCTGAGTCCAGGCTGTGTGTGCTGGGCTGCAGCATAGCTGAGTCCAGGCTGTGTGTGCTGGGCTGCAGCATAGCTGAGTCCAGGCTGTGTGTGCTGGGCTGTGGCGCTGAGTGTTGGGTTGTGGGGGGTGGCGGGAGCGGGGTGGGCAGCGTGGGCATCCTGCCTCTCCCCTGGTGCTGTGTAGGGCCAGTCCTCCTGGGTACATGAATCCTCTGTGTCCCATGACGGCTGTGCTTGGGTATGGGGCTGGGGCTGGCTAGCTGTCAGCCTAAGGCGGTGTCTCTCAGGTACTTGGCAAATATTTTGACCCCCTGCTCATTTCGGTGTACCTGGTCACATGGATGTTGAGCGTTCAGGTTGGGGTGGTGGACAAGGTGTACATTAGCTAGCTGTGAGCAGCCCCTGCTCAGCTGGCTGTTGATGATGTTTATGGTGTGCTGTGACACGTCAGCACGGGGCAGAAGGGTGGAGATAATAATCTTTGCCCTGGGGAAGCGCTGTGTGGCTCTCTCAGCCACTCAGATTGGGGAGTGTCATGTGATTATGGGGTGTAGTGTAATTGGAGGGTGTAGTGTGATTAGGGGGTATAGTGTGAGTGATGTGTCTTGGAGAAGGAACTGGTCGGTTTTTCCTGGAGGTGGGTGAGGGGGTGCGTGTAGCTTGTTTAGATATGGGGATAGGAATGGGTGTGGTCTTTCTGGGGAGGGGGGTGGCTGCAGCCTGTCTGGGGGAGGGGGTGGGCATGACTGTTTTTTTAGGGGAGGGAGGTGTTATGTATGAGGGGGTTGTAGGGCATTGTGAAGCCGTGGGTGGTGCCAGGGCTTGCTGTGTTCTGGGCTCTGCTTGTTTCACGTCCAGGTCTCTCTCTGGTCCTCTCTGGTCCTGCTAACTCCCTGTGTAGCTGCTTGTTTTCCTCCTTCAGTGAGCTCACCTCCTCCTGCAGCTGTCTCAGTGCAGCCGTGTGCTCCTGTCTGAGCTGGTGGAGCTCCTCTTTCAGCTGCTCTGTCTGGCCTTGCTCTGTAGCGCTGGTCCTGCTGCTCTCCCTGAATTGCGTAAACTCCAGCTCCATCAGGGACAGGCTCTCTCTCAGCTGCAGCAGGCCGTGTGTGGGTCTGGGGGAGCAGGAGGGCTGGGGGGAGTCAGTACTCTGCTGGCTGGACCTGTGTCTGGGGTGCTGGGGACCAACAGGCTTGGAAGATCATATGTTATCGTTTTATCTGGAGGAGCTGTGATTCTAACCTTTTCTTTTGATTTAGGGAATCTTTTTTCAATATCAAAAAGAATTTCATCATTCCCTTGTATCAGGACAACACCATTGTGATAAATGTTAATGGTAAGCAGATAACAGTCTGCGTCCTCCTCTTCACCTGTATTCAGCTGTCTGCCTTTTGAAATCCCATTCTTTTATGTTTTTGAATTCCTCACATATTGTGGTATGCCAAGTTTCTGTCTTTGTAGTGTATAAAATTAAATTTCTAATTATTTGTTTAACTCCTTTTTTCGCATAGTCAGGAATTAGTGTCTGTGAATGGTCTTCTATGATTTTGTTTTTGAATAATTTCCTGGCTTTAGCACCACTGGTACTCTCTGGGTAGATAATCTTGAAGGAGTTCTGCTCTGCCTGCTGCAGCACTCTCTGTTCGGCCTGGCCAAAATTGTTACTTGTGGCCATTTTTTACTAGCCTGTGCTGAGCTGGCCGGTCAATCAAGCTGCTTTCCAACTGTCAATTTTAAGTGTCACTTTTTACAGTTGGGACACACAGCTAGGTTGCCAATGGTAATGCTAAACACTTTAATTCAGTGATGTAATGTAGTTTTTTCCCCTTCTGTTTTATTTTGTCCTCTATCTAACAAATTCCTTTTTCTTTTGTGTGAATTTGTCATTTGAAAATGAATTATTTTCAATGCTTTTTGTCCTTCCTGTCCTTCTTGCCCATTTGTTATTTTTTTGTTGGAATTCTTTCTCTTTTTTCCCCTATTCCTGTCCTTTTACTGTTGGTGATTTAGCTCAGCATTTCCAAAAATTTCCATTTGCGTTTTTAAATGTAAAAAAAGAATAGAAATGACCTCATAAAGAACTGAACTTACGGATTGTCAATAAGTAAGTACTATTAGTTTTGTATTTGTGTTTAATTTGTAGTTTATTTCATTTAATCCATTCTAAAGATGTTTTTTATCTGGAGCTCATCTTTCTGTGATTCACCCTCCATTCAGAACAAATGTTATTCTTTGCCTTTGAGTTTTATATCAATGTAAGTTTTCTTTGTCACATCAGAGAGGCTGAGCACATGAGCAAAGCAACCGTTAACTCTTACTGTTACTCTTCTGCACTGTTAAGATAATATGTGATGCAGCCCACATCATTACAAATGCTGAATCCAAGTGGCCAGGCTCTGTCCATGACTCAGCTTAAATTTTTACAAAAATTACACTATAGGACAGTTTGATGGTGTCCAACTTGGGGACAGAGAGTTCCCCTACCTGCCCTCTCTGATGAACTCTTACCCTGACCCGTCTCTATATGTTATCATATTCTCTTTGTTATATAATATCCCACCAAATAAACATTGAGGAGGTGTTGTGAAACATGTAACAATGGGGCAGCACTCTAGGGATGTGCCCAATGCACCTGCAAAGATCATCCTGTAGCTGTGGTTGCCTGATTGGGCTGGGTTTAACAGTCTACAGTAACTGACTAAATTACCATTCATATGTCTGATTAAATGGCTTAATAAACTAATGGTTAGAGAGAAATGGATGCTGTTGTTACAGGCAAACCAAGCAGAGTAAAAATGACTCATGCAGCCCCCTTTGGTAAGGTGGAGTTGAACAAAGAGAGAAGAGAGTGATGGAGGAGGAGAGATACTCTGTTTGCAGGTTTCCTTTTCCTGATGAGCATATGGAAACTTATGTTCCTTTTTAAGCAGTGCAGCTACTGTCAAACTATTCTGAGATTCCTTCCCCATCTGTGTCCATACATGTGGGTCTGCCTGGCCTATATTCTCTCAAATTGTGCTCTCATTGGATTGAGAAAAAAAACTAATGTTTTTGGGGCTCTTAGGTTCTGAGGGAGTGACTTGGGACTTGCTCTGGACCTCCGGGTCAACCTCAGTTTTTTCATTTGTGGCACGATACGCAGGGTGTCCCAAATGGTCTGGGCTTCCCTTTTAATCTTATGCATTGATTGTTTATCTCTTGAGGACAAAACAACATGAGTATGACTACGGAGGTGGAATTTGTGTAAGAAGAGAGATTTGAAAGTTTGACTCTCTTCTATACCTGGCTTGAAAAAGTATTGATGATGGTGTCAATATTGTCTCAAACTGTTCAACAGAATCAGTAAGGTATCAATAAGATCTTAATGATACCCATCCCTAGTGAGAGGTAACTGTAGTGAAACACAGTTTGTGTTGCCTGTGTGGAGGGGGATAAATCATATGATTGTCAGAAGATTCATGCTGAGATCTTCTGTTCCCCCCTTTGGAAGGGTGCAGGATTAAAGACCTGAATAGACTGAAAGGTTTTGGTTAGAGGAAGTAGAAGAATGATACTCAGAGCAGCCTGAGTCACAAGTAGACCCCCCTTTCCCCTTTTCACTGTGTGAAGAGTGAGATATCAGCACATAGTCTGATGTGGTTTCCACTGAAACACTGCTTAGTGAATTAGAGCGGGATCTGAGGTCAGCTAGACCGGATATTGGACCCAGATCAGAATGCAAAGTGTTTCTGTGCACCTGGTTATATGTGGCTCCTTGCAGAATTGAGGTGAGTGGGGATGAGACGTTAACCGCTGAAAGAAAAGAAGGGGCGTCATGTGACTGCAGTACTGAAGAGCGTTTACTTTTAAGATAGAAAAATTCCTCTCTGTAGGAGAGAATTGGCAGAATGCAAATCATCCAGGTACTGCAGAGCTTTTTTGCTAAAGGTTTGTAGGTCTTGGAGGATGTTTGTTTTGAGCTTTCAGGTTTACAATCTCACTCCCTAGTTACTCATTTGCAAAGGAGAGCAAGGCTGGCTTGCCTTGAGAGAGCCAAGACAGAGCATGATTATGTGTTATTCAGTTCAAATTATATTAAGGGCAATTCAATAATGCCATTAAATTTCAGAGGTACTGAGGATGTTGGTATGCCAGGAAAATTACTAAATGGACAATTATTTTCATGATTCAGAGATAATATAATAATAATTATCCATTATCAGTTAAAGCTGTCTCTTATATTGATTTGAATGATTAAGGGTGATTAATAATACCAATAATGAATAACAATGCTTTTCTTCAAGTTTGTGTGGAATTGTTTGTGTTACCAAAGGGAATTCACAACCACAGTGTGAGATTTGCTTGCTGTTACTTTATGTAACTGCAGTAGACGGTGGCGTTTGAGAACATTTCCACCATCTAGTGGTAAATGTGGGAAGTTCAACGATTTAAGTTTGAAGCTGCTTGGATAGGGGCCCCATTATCTGTTTTGTCAGGAGCCTCACTCCCTCCTTCTTCTCCAGGGGCCCCACTCTCTGCCTGCTTTCCAAAATTGAGTAACATTTTTCTTTCTAAAAAACAACATTAAATACAGCGAAATGATATTGTCACAAAACACTGAATATACCAAAATCTATCCCCACACATGAGGGCACCACAAAATGTAGAGTAAATGTACTATTCACCACATGGGAACCAGAAAATATGAGGATAATGCTGTTCCTCACAAAGGCTCCAGTTAAATGCAGGTGAAGTGTATGTAGTGCAAGAACAAACACATAACACAATATGTTCAACTTAACACTCCCAGCACAAGACACCGATTAAAATTAATCAACCTCATGAAATGGCTTTAGACATAACCTTTAATTTCAAAAACGTATTAAAATAACAACATTAATGGCCAACCAACAGGGATTACCATACCCTTTTTACAATACAATTATTGATAATTAGTATTGGGGATCTAACCAATTTTTGAAGGCTTTGTTCTATGGCTACAGTCATCAATGTTTAAATGATAACAACACAGACAACCAGTTATAAATACAAAGGCTTCGTTATTCATGATAAAAATGATAAAAATATGTGTATGAAAGTGAATATGAGTGCATGTTGATGACTTGGAACACACACAGAGTGTGTGTGTGTTTTATCCACAGGCAGGGATGGTGTATATTTATAGTGTTTGTGTATGTGTGACTGTACTCCAGCTGGCACAGGGACACTGAGTCATTATACTGCCACACTTCAAACTCAGCACACAGAGGTGGGTGTGTGTGTGTGTGTGTGTGAGAGAGAGAGAGAGATAGAGAATGTGTGTGTGTGTGTTTTTTTCCACAGGCTGGGATGGTGTATATTAATAGTGTGTGTGTTCTCTCCACAGGCTGGGTTGGTGTATATTTATAGGGTTTGTGTGTATTTTCTCCAAAGGCTGGGCTGGTGTATATTTATAGTGTGTGTGTGTGTGTGTGTGTTCTCTCCACAGGCTGGGTTGGTGTATATTTATAGTGTGTGTGTGTTCTCTCCACCGGCTGGGTTGGTGTATATTTATAGTGTGTGTGTTCTCTCTACAGGCTGGGTTGGTGTATATTTATAGTGTGTGTGTTCTCTCCTCAGGCTGGGTTGGTGTAATCTCACAGAGGGCTGCTGTGATGATCTGGCCTCAGTCCTGCGTTCTTCCCACTCAGAGCTGAGAGATCTGGAGCTCAGAGACAACGAGCTGCAGGATTCAGGAGTGAGAGCACTCTCTGCTGGACTGGAGGACCCACTCTGTAAACTGCAGAGACTGGGGTGAGTTACAAACACAAACCCCCTCTTTCATGAAGGGCTCACATGTGACTCAATATCCCACTAATATTAATAATGACTCAGACTAAGGTTTCTGTTCACTTTGCACAGTCAATCTGTGATGTTAAAATGTGTGTTTTTCCAACAGCAATTTCAGTGTTCATAAGGGAATAAAATACTGAATTGTTACTTTTGAAAATTGTTCATTCAGTATTAAAATATTACATAACTTCAATTTTACAAAACAAAGTAAATGAGTCACACTCAGTAAAATAATAAGATGTATACGACTAATTCCACAGCCCTGTTATTTTATATTCAGATTCTGCAAGGTGTGTAACACACTGCTATGTGTTTGATAATGATAATCACCAATTTCACAGCCCTGATATTTTACATTCAGATTCTGTAAGATGTGTTTGTCCAGAGCTGGTCTCCTTCTCTCTGCAGGCTGTCAGGCTGTCAAGTCACAGAGAGAGGCTGTGATTCTCTGGCTTCAGCTCTGCGTTCAAATCCGTCACACCTGAGAGAGCTGGATCTGAGCTACAATCACCCAGGAGATGCAGGAGTGACAGCGCTCTCTGCTGCTAAACTGGACACACTTACACTGCTGTAAGTACAGAGAGGTTCCACACTGCACCTCATAGACACACTGCTGTAAGTACAGAGAGTTTCCACACTGCACCTCATAGACACACTGCTGTAAGTACAGAGAGTTTCCACACTGCACCTCATAGACACACTGCTGGAAGCACAGAGAGTTTCCACACTGCACCTCATAGACACACTGCTGTAAGTACAGAGAGTTTCCACACTGCACCTCATAGACACACTGCTGTAAGTAGAGAGTTTCCACACTGTGTGTAACTCAGTCACTGTCTGTTCGACTGTTTCTACAGTGTGGACCATGGAGAGAGCAGGAACAAACCAGGACTCAGGAAATGTGAGTCTGTCAGCACTGAACACTCACTCCCTCCATTTCCTCTCCTCTCTCTTTCTTTTACAGCCATTTTCAACTTTTTCAGTCGCTCTCTTCACCATTCTCTCTTTCACGCTCAGACAGAACTCTGTCCAAACATACAGCACTGTGTGTGAGTGTGTGTGTTTCTCATGGTCATTTAGTTCAATTTGAGTTTGATTGCACATGGTGTTTACAAAGATACAAACACAACCCTGTTTCTCTCTTTCTCTCACGCACACTCAGTCACACATAATGAGCTGAATATTAATGATAATTAATCTCATTAATGTTTCTGGTCTACAGATGGCTGTCAGCTCACACTGGATCCAAACACAGTGTACAGAAAGCTGTCTCTGTCTGAGGGGAACAGGAAGGTGACACACACAGAGACAGAGCAGCCATATCCTGATCAATCAGGGAGATTTGACCGCTGGCCCCAGGTTTTGTGCAGAGAGAGTCTGTCTGGACGCTATTACTGGGAGGCTGAGTGGAGTGTGCCTGAGTGGATTTTGCCTCAGCGGACTGCGTCTGACAACATTTGTTCTAAGCGGAGTGTGTCTGAGAGGGGAGGGGTTTCCATAGCAGTGACATATAAAGGAATCAGCAGGAAAGGAGTGGATGCTGACTGTGTGTTTGGAGGGAATAAAAACTCCTGGAGGCTGCACTGCTCTGAACACAGATACTCTGTCAGGCACAATAATAATCAAACACACATACCTGCCCCTCCCTCCCTCTACCGCAGAGTAAGAGTTTGTGATGATGATGATGATGATGGTGAAGGACTGCGTGTGTACAGATTAGGAGTGTATGTGGACAGTCCAGCTGGCACTCTGCCCTTCTATGGCGTCTCTGACTCTGACACACTGACTGAGTGTATAGATGTAACACCTCAGTGTCCCTGTGCCAACTGGAGTAGAGTCACACACACACACAGACACACACATATACACTTTCTCTGTGACACATATCTAGTCCAGCTCTCACACTCACCCATAAAAACATGCTGTAACCCAAATGCAAACACACTCACACCTATACTGCTACACAAACACACACACACACACACTCCATACACTGTAAAATACATGCACACAGTCATCATCTCAGATGTATCAACACACTTACACCGGAACTGCTACACACAAACATACTGATACAACTTTTTCTACTGTGTTTGCAGTTGACATTTCCACTCACACATACACATACACTCTCTTACACACACACACACCAAAAATGCATGTTCACTCACAAACACAAAAGTACACATGCACACATAACATGCACACACACACTGACGTAATTATACACTCAGATGTCTCCAGTTTACCTCAGTACAAGTTCAATCCTGTATATAATATGGTGTTTTAGCAGGTTAATTTGAATAACTATTGTTTAATCATGTTTTACTTTATTACAATAAAGTTATATTTTAAATGTTAAAGGTGTGTGTATGTAATTTTTTGATGCAAGACATGAATATCACACACAACCCCTTGAACCTAACACCAACTGTACCACAGAGAAACAGCCCTGACTGTGCTGTGAGCAAAAACAGTAGGGAGTCAGTGCATCTCTGTGGAGCCTTAGGCCTGTACATGCTTAATGGCAGGATCAGAGGGGACTCTTTAGGGAGCTTCACTTACTGCTCAGCTCTTAGGGCTAGTGTAGTCGACTATGCCATCACTGATATGGACCCCTCCGACATTAGTGCATTCACTGTCAGACCACAGACCCCTTTTTACCACCACTGTCAAATCAATGTGCACCTGAACAGAACTGGAAAACCTAGGAATTAAAGGCATTTGTTCTTTAATCTGTAATTTAAGCTTACCTCAAAAAACTAACCAGAAAAATAGGGGCTGGTGATGGAGCCTATCCCAGCATGAAGGGGCAGGTAGACACCCTGGACAGATGAGCACTTCCAAAACCCAGGCAAACACATGCAAGCTCAACACAGACTGCTGCCCACTGAAACTATGAGGCCACAGTGCTAACCACTGAGCCACCATGCTTCCTGCAAATGGTGCAGCTCAGTATATATTTCATAGTCTTGTGTCTCATTTGCAACCCTGAAATGCATCAATTAAACATGTTATTTCATCTGACAAACATATGTCAGTGGTGTAGTGTAATGGTTATGTTGCAGCAGGTCAAACCTAGTCATACAGGGTTTGATTCTCAGGTAGGCACTGCTGTTGTACCCTTAAGCAAGGCATGTGACCCAGATTGCTCCAATAAACATCCAGCTTTTATCCCTGAATCTTTATAAACAAGTTTCTGTGCTTCAGGGCGTCTGCTAAACATGACTAAATCATAACTGTCATGACAACCCATTTTGTCTTGAGCCATTGAGGACAAGACTCAATATTATACAACAATTTTAGGTATCGGTTCTTCCAAATATTGTATGTTGCATCTGTTGCTCATGATAAAAGTACATCATAACACAGGAGACCCAAAGCTGCTTAGACATGCTGTCTGAAATATACTGTGATACAGTGAGATGCATGTACTGTGTAATACATGGAAAAACATAGTATGAGACTGAGATGAATCAGCTACCAGAGAAAAAAGGACTGAGACTCAAACACAAACAGGTATAAAAAAGATTACATAAATTACGCATAAAGTACACTGCTCTGGGTACACCCCTCCTCTTATTTACCCTCTTCTTCTTCTTCCATTTCTTTAGTCAGCTGATTATGGTCCTCCACTTTGTCAGCACCTCATGAAAGTAGGGCTGCGTTCCAATACTCAATTTCGTCTCCTCCTTTCCTCCCCTCCTTTCCTCCGTGCCCCGGAAGCTGATTATGTGTCCTCCTTTCCTCCACTGTTCCAAAGCGCAATCTCGCCTCCTCCTCCTTTCCTCCTTTTTCGTCTCCTCCAAACGGAGGATACATCGATGTATCCTACCGCGGAAGTCTTTTCACATTTCTGCGTGACATCACTGTGCTCACGACCAGTCAGATTAAATGACCATCCCACAGAATATTTCACTATCGAAAAGTTCTAAAACATGACAAGGGATTTACTAATACTGAAGGATAAATGGGAGAACAGTAAACAATGTAATTTACATTACTGGGAAATATTTTGTTTTGCGTTTTTAAACATAACCACATTGATGCGATATATTCACGTTTTTGAGCTGCGAATGGTAATTTTACCAGTGTAAAATCGAGCGAGTTTATGTTGTGGTAAGTGTATTTATTCCTTGTACAAATGTTTATGTTACATCATGATCAGAATGCGTGAAACTGACATTTGTATTTTAATACATCAAAAGGGCTGTAGGCGTGAAAGAAGCGTGATTGGCTTCGGTATTCTCGAGTCAGTCGAAATTATTACTTCATCAATAGCCGACGCCGACTTTGATGACGGGCGAATCGGATTAGCTGTTCCAATATTCGATTCATTCCTCCTTTCCTCCACTGTTCCAAAGCGCAATCTCGCCTCCTCCTTTCCTCCTTTTTCGTCTCCTCCAAACGGAGGATACATCGATGTATCCTACCGCGTGAAGTCTTTCACATTTCTGCGTGACATCACTGTGCTCACGACCAGTCAGATTAAATGACCATCCCACAGAATATTTCACTATCGAAAAGTTCTAAAACATGACAAGGGATTTACTAATACTGAAGGATAAATGGGAGAACAGTAAACAATGTAATTTACATTACTGGGAAATATTTTGTTTTGCGTTTTTAAACATAACCACATTGATGCGATATATTCACGTTTTTGAGCTGCGAATGGTAATTTTACCAGTGTAAAATCGAGCGAGTTTATGTTGTGGTAAGTGTATTTATTCCTTGTACAAATGTTTATGTTACATCATGATCAGAATGCGTGAAACTGACATTTGTATTTTAATACATCAAAAGGGCTGTAGGCGTGAAAGAAGCGTGATTGGCTTCGGTATTCTCGGAGTCAGTCGAAATTATTACTTCATCAATAGCCGACGTCGACTTTGATGACGGGCGAATCGGATTAGCTGTTCCAATATTCGATTCATTCCTCCTTTCCTCCACTCGTTTCCTCCCCTCCTTTCCTCCACATACTTCCGGCGTATTTCCGGGGTAGGAAAGGAGGAGAGGAAAGGAGGAGACGAGAAAAAGTATTGGAACGCAGCCTAGGTCCTCCTTGGGAAGAGGCAGATGATCAGGCATGAGGGAGACAATTACAGTGAACACCAGAATCCAAAGCTCCATGGCCATTCTGCTGAGAGCGAGGGACATTCTGCAGAGACAGGAATCTTGTGAGAACACCGTTCACAACCAGCCACAACTTGTCATTTTAAGTTTGCTTGATTTACATTTGCTTCAAGACAGGAGAAAGCACAGATTCACCTGGGCCCATCTCAAATGACTGTACTGTCCTCTCTTTCTACCCGACACCATACTCAACCAACATCAGAACATCACCATGTAAATTACAGCCATTTAAATTACTTGTTTGCAACTAACCAAACCATTATTGACTTACCTAACAACAACGCAAAACAACCGCCTTTGTTTTTTGTGGAAAGGTACCCCTTAGCTCTGTCTCAACAATGCCCAGGATAATGCAGTGTTTCAGCTGAGCTACTAGAAAAATGTATGTGGTGCAGAACTGACTATATTGAAGGAATACATTTCATTATTTAATTTGCCAACTTCCAACCTTTGAGGACTTCTCTGTAGAGAATATCCTTCTTGTTTGTAACACAGTCCTAATCTCATTCATCTGCTTTTAATATGCACTGATTTTCTGACTTCAGAATTACAGGCCAGAGATGTCAAGCTTAAAGATATGATTCACATTTACTATTCTGCCCTCACTTAACGTTTCTGTGCAAAGCTAGACAGACAGTTCACATAAAGGATCCAATAAAGGCTTGAGACTTGAGGTAAGTTAAGCGCTTTACTGACAATTCCTTTTTCTTTGTTTCCTTCCTTGTATTTTTCTAAAACTGAAATGACAATACAAGAAAAGACATGAAATTACATTTACTGTCTGAGTAGTTATTCTTTCATGACATCGATAACCAGGCTAAAAAAAGGAGAGTAGCTAACATGGATTTCCACACAAAATATTGAAACTAAGTTAACACACTTAGCAAGCACAGCAGCTGAAATAATATTAAACAGATGTACCACCTAATACAGAATGTTTATAAAGACATTTTATGAATTAAACTTAGCATAAACTCATTAACCTTAAAATATACTCGAATGAATAATTAGCTACGTGGCTAGGTAAGTACGAAACACAACATAGCAAAATGCTACCGAAATACAAAGTAGCATATTGAAATAAATGCTATCTCGGTTAGCGCGTATGCTAACTAGCTAATAATTACACAAAAACTGTTCTAATTGGCGTCATCACAACAATGTTTTAAAGTAGCTGTACTGCCTGACAACTGTAACACAAATTAAAAAATATTTTGTGACTTACAGGCGTGTATTTCCGAGACCTAGCCGTTAGAAAGGTGAACGAACAATACAGACGAGTCTAACCGAACTCATTCTCTAAAATGGAGGATAGATCAACAAGTTAATTCCAACAATACAAGAGCGGCAACAACTGCACCACTAGGGGGAGCCAAATTAGAAGAATTAAGACCAGAACAATAATGTAGTAATTCATTTTTTGATCTTCATTTCATAATAAAACATTTTATTTCCAAACGGCTTTTTTCCAAGCAACCTGTTTTAATTTATAATGACATTTTATTTCACAATGCCAATTTTATTACAATTATTTGTGAACTGCAAGCAATTTAGAGCGGAAATACGAGCACCTTACGGCAAAACAAGTTTGTACCAGCACTGGCCATTCTAATATATGATATGATACCCTTACTTGAGTTACATACCTGGCTGGCTAGCGAGCTAATTTATGTAAAATATTAAAACTCCTGTAATTTCTGTTAGATTCAGGCACAGAACTGATCAATTAGTTCTTAAGTAATAACAAAGAGACACTGCATTTGAGGAAAAGCTTGAGGTATCTACTTACAAGTCTGAAGGATGTAACTGTCTGAGAAAATAGTGGAACACAATATTGTCTTCTACAATACTAAGTGACCGGTACATTTTGGTTTGATATAGTTGCAATCGATGAAAAGACATATTCTTCAAATGACATTCATTGATAGTTGTTTGCATTTTAAGAACATTCATATTGTGACATCATAGAGGCTGAAATATCGAAAATTCTAAACCACTTGAACATATTACTGTTGCTGGGAAACAGAATGATGTGATTCTGCCCAATTCTATGTTGTAAATTTAAAATAATACAATGTTTTAAATAACAGTAAGAGTTTACAGTGCTGAACAAGCAAGAGTTTTATAAGAGCACCAACAATAGTCTAACTTACTCTATGATGTTAAAGCACATTCCAGCACAGTGGTCTTTATGATGGTACAGTATTGTATGATTTAACTTCTTGGCCAAACGAGGCAAATTTTGAAAAAAAAAAAAAAAATGGATGTGTCATTTAGGTTGTTTTAAAATAAAGGTGTTCATATGGGCTGCTTAGAAAAATATAATACACATGAATAAACATGTAAAAGTGTCTTGATAACTAATATAGAATGAAGTAACATGTTAAAATGTATTTTTGATCCAAGGGATGCCTTTTCATTGATTGCAACTATATCTTACCAAAATTTACCAGTCACTTATGATAGTAGAAGACAATATTGTGTTCCACTATTTTCTTGGAGAGTTACATCCTTCAGACTTGTAAGTAGATACCTAAAGCTTTTCCTCAAATGCAGTGTCTGTTTATCATTACTTCAAAATTAATTGATCAGTTCTGTGCCTGAATCTAACAGATAAGCGATAGAAATTACAGGAGTTTTAATGTTTTACCTTTATATACCTCGTTAACAAGCCAGCCATGTAGGGTAACTCAAGTAAGGGTGTCATCATATATGAGAATGGTCAACATTGGTGCAATCTTGTTTTGCCTTAATGTGTTAGTATTTCTATACTGATATAATTTCACTTCGCAAGTAATTGTGGTAAAAGTGGCATTATGAAATAAAAGTTTCCTTGTTAATTAAAACAGATTGCTTGAAAAAAGCCATTTGGAAATAAAATGTATTAGTATGAAATAAAGATCAAATAATTCATTACTACATCATTATTGAGTGAAATTTAAACATGATAATGAAAATAGATTAGACATAAACAGTGACTTGGCAGATTAGGCAGTGACCGACAATCAGGTACACAAATCACTCCATGACATGCTCCAAATTCTTCACAAACACGGACATGATGAACTACCCAGGACTCACAGACACTTCTCTCCACTCCAAAAGTACTTGAACGCCAGGCAAGATGTAACGGCGAATACATTTATTATGGCTTAGAAACTGGCATATGCAGCACACCCAGCCTCTACAGAACACATTCTTGTCTGTATTAATATCGATGGTGTACCGTTACTCAACTCTAGTGGTTCTCAGTTCTGGCCCATGTTGGCAAAGACTGATAGATTTGAGCCTTTTGTCGTCTGTCTTTTCGGTGGCATGACGAAAGCAGAAGCACTGGAAGACGATGTCCAAGACTTAGTGGTAGATATTAGGAGGCTGGAGGAAAAGCACAGTGGAGGAGTCATACAGGCGCATTTAAAAGACTTTATATGTGATGCTCCAGCAAGGGCTTTCCTAAAAAACATCATCTACCACACTGGATACTACAGCTATGAAAGGTGTGAAGAGGAAGGTGAATGGTTGGGAAAAGTAGTGTTCAACAGCAAGGATACATTCCCATGAAGGACAGATGAAAAGTTCAGCCAGATGGACTACAGAGTGAAACATCAGCATGGGGAGCCACCACTGATCAGAGCAGGCATCCCATGAGTCAGCTCATTTCCCCTGATTATACGCACCTTGTCTGCCTTGGAGTAGTGAGGCGCATCCTTGTGTTACTTGTGTCAGATCTCCAACCCCCACAGGCTCCCTCCTAGACAGACAGCTGAACTGTCCAATGGACTCCTTGGATTGAGGAATGCAATGCCCAGTGAGGTAGCAAGGAGGCCCAGATCACATGGACAGATGGAAAGCAATTTATCCCGGACAGTTTCTGCTATACACTTGACCAGTGGTGCTTCATGGGATTGTGGACCCAGAATTGTACCACCACTTCCTCTGGCTAACAGTTGGAATGTCGATCCTTCTCTATGCAGATCGTGATTGGAGAAACCAATTTCTGCCATATGCAGCTGAGATCCTCAATCATTTTGTGGTCAACAGCACTGAGGTCTATGGAGACAAATTCACTGTCTACGATGTGCCTGCTGTAAAACACTTCCATGAAGCTGTTGCACATTTTCATTGTTTGTTGAATGACGTATCTGCTTTCCCGTTTGAGAACCATCTTCAAACCATCACAAAGCTTGAGAAGACCAGCCACAACCCTTCGGTCTAAGTTGCAAAGCGTATGGCAGAGAAGGAGTGTGCACAAAAAATATGAAACAGAAGCAAAGACCACTGCAGCCTGTGTCAGTAAAGTGGAGGGACGGCTGCTTTGTGCTCAAGGATGACAGTGTCGCCTTCATGACTGAGAAAAGATTAGATCGAAAACTCGTCTGCAGCATCATTCCAGATCGTTGAACCTCCAACCTCTTTGAGAAGCCCTGCCAGTCAAAACTCCTGAACATTGCTTTTGTTGGCAGCGTCCACAGCATGGCTAAAATACAGTTACTACAAAGCCAGAACTTGACAAGGAAAGCTATTTGTCTACCACATAGTGGAGGACATGCCATCTTCCCTTTATCGCATGAAATAGAGTGAATCACCGAATTATTCTTTTTTACAATTCTTAACATTTGTTTTTTTTTTGAAAGACAGTGACAGAGTGGGTAGTGGGCTTGTTTTTTAATCTGCCCTTTTGTATTTGTTTTTGACAATAGTTTTTGCAAGTGCTGTTTGGATCGAGCGTGACAAACATTTCGAAGGTGTCATCCCAAAAATCTTGACCCAGGAAGACAAAAATGTTGTGCGATGGCCAAAGACCCAGGTGCAGTCAGCCTGTAAAAAAAAAACGATAGACCCAGCAAAGGACTGGCTCACTTTCCAGCTGTTGAAGATAAAAATGATGTCAGCTATGATGGCTGTCTTAATGTGTTTGTTTTTTTATGTTTGGTAAAAGACAAGTGAGTGGGAATACATTCCTTGAACTAATTAGAAATCAGTTTTTGTAAGATTTTTGCAGATAACCAGTTTATCACAAAATATTGTGCAGAATGATGTATGAATATCCTTTTGACTGTTTTCCATCGAGATAAGAATACAGGTCTGCAGGCATTTCCAAAGCCTCCTGACATCCTGAAGAACAAAACTCCTGCGACCATCGTTCAAACCACTCCTGAAGGTAAGTAGAGTGGGCTGCCTTAACAGACCAGTGTTCAGCAGAAATAGAGCCATATTGTTGGAATGAATGACAGATCACTGCATGTTGTAGTGTAGTAAGTGCCATGTTGGTGTTACAGGGCAGTCCAGCTATATAAGGGAGCGCTCCAACTCTTCCAGTCACCGATCATGCCATGGAGGCGATAGAAGATGCTCTGCTTCTCGTTTTCAATCACCCTTGGGTTCATATCCTGGAGGTTCATCTTCTAGACATAGTAAGATAATCAACTTTTTAGAAAACATTGTCGGAAACCATTTTTTGGGGGTGGACAATTTCAAGAAGTACCTGACTGAATACAAAATGTAAAAACAATTAAAAGTAGCCCAGTTGCTTAGTTATCAGTTAGTTATCAATTCCTTACAAATGCAATCAGTTCCTTACAAATGCAGTATTAAGTGTTTCGGAAACACCAAGGGATCCAACTGGCCACAACATGGATGTATTTCCAATGCCCATTTCCAGTAAGTAATCACCTTGTCTTGTGTACTAATATATTTGTACTATTATAGATATGCATAGAGCCCACTGTTGATGTATTTATCTGCATATGTTGACACAGCAGAATAAAGCAGGTGCAGAGCACAAATCAGAGTCCACTCAGCTTCTCCTCACTCAGCACACGGTCTGAGCTCATAGCTTCATATGCACAGAGGAATGGTATCAATATGAATGTCATCTTCAGACAGAGATCACTTGCCTTTTTCCCCCATTCATGCGGACTGTTCTGGACAAACTGCTTTGCCGATGCGGAATGTGTTCACAGTGACAGGCATGATGAGTGTGAGAATGATTAAGATGCAGGCCTTTGTAATGTGTGTATCATGCAGGGTCATAAAGTAATATATGAGAAGAAATGCATTGTGCAGACTTGCAGCACAGACATTGGGCATGAACTGAACACTCATACAAAAATATTTTTCACACCTTTGATGGGTGTGAACGGGCTGAGGGATTGGCAGCGGATGGGTGTTTCTCCGTGTTGTTTGACCCCCACACAACAGCCGGAAATGCCCGCTTTCACCACTAAGTTTACCTCCCTGTCCCTGCCATGAAGCTAAACAAGGGAATTCAGTGCTGAGACACAAACTCCAAACGACTGTTCAGGAGCTGGAGTTGAATGGCTTTGGTGAGGAAGGCCTTTTCAGCTGGTTTCTGGGGGAACGAAGGTTGGTACATGATTGAGGGGTCATATGTGATGGCCAAGAGCCTCGCCAAATTTTTACCACGAAGGAGAGAAAATTCTGCCGTCCCTGGGTGGGCTCGAACCACCAACCTTTCAGTTAACAGCCGAACGCGCTGGCCGATTGCACCACAGAGACTGCACTGCCCCTTTTCTCTGGCTGTGCCCTATATTTTGCTCCTAGCTTTGTGGAGCTGCACGTTCCAAGAGCATGAAACCCTCAGTGTGGTGCGATTCCAGAGTTCTGAGGTGGTTTGCCTGGTTGGCCCAATCTCTAGCACCTGACACTCTTCACCTGAAGATCATGGGTTCAAGCCCCACAATGGGTGATAATTTCTCTGCAATGAATTTCTGTTTTCTCCTGTCTTGCAGCAAACTTGAATCAAGCAAACTTAAAAAGTTGTGGCTGGTTGTGAACGGTGCTCTCACGAGATGCCTGCCTCTGCAGAATGTCCCTCGATCCCAGCGGAATGGCCATGGAGCTTTGGATCATGGTGTTTGCTGTAAGGTGCTGACGAGGTGGAGGACCATAATCAGCTGACTAAAGAAAGGGAAGAAGACAGAGAGGGTAAATAAGAGCAGGAGTTTAAGACCAGCCAGTGAAAGGAGTCAGCCACCCATCCCTGTTACAGAACCCGCCCCTTCCCTGCAGATCCCAGGAGGCAGAGTACAGGGTCAAACAGGAAGAGGAGCGAAACAAGTGAGGAAATCCCTCTAAGTAGTAAAAACATGATATTCAATATCACTGAAAACGTCATATTTAATGGCTGTAACACATCCAATATGGATTTATGGAATCCAGAATATGGATTTAGGCAGAACTGAGGCATTGTGGGATTGAGTGCTCTGAACTCATACTGCAAGCGAGTAACCCTAACTAACATAGATAGTAACCAATGAGGTAACAGTTTGGCGTATCCCTAAAGCGAAACCACATGCTTTATGATGATATTGGGACAGAGGCTGAGAGTCTACCAATGCTCACATGGCTCCTGGCCATCACCATGGAATCAAGGATGCCTCTACCTGCCAGCACACATGAGTCTCTCTCCTCTGTCTTAGGATGTCCTGATCAGCACCAGCTCCAAATAAATGCATTTGGTTACGCAGTAAGAGAGCGCCCATGCTACAGCGCTCACTATGAAATCATGCATATGATGTGAATAGTTGCAGATTACCATGAGCAAAGGGTATGTGTTATTCCATATGGTTATCTGTTTAAAGACTGTTTGTGCTGACCTCATCAAATGAGGGCCATTTGATGCTAAGATTACAACATTCTGTTGTATGATTCAGACAAACCAATATGTATTTAATAATATCAGTGTGGGCAACATACTGATAAATAACTAGTCAGGCCAGCAATGATTTTGCACTGTACTTAGACTTGATGATTTTCCACACCACAAGGGGGAGCCATCCTACTGTGATATAAGAGGGGTTATATGGTCCCTATTTGAGAAGAAGCACAGAGACACCACAATAATGATTATGAAACACCTCTGTAGAACACACATCAGTCCAATGGAGGGGCCGATAGTGCCTCACTTTCACACTGTATTCAACACAAGGGACTGAGGTGGCACCCAAGTGACCGTAGTATTGTTGAGGATAATACAGTAACAGCTGTAAGGGTGAGGAAGAGTCAGCTCAGGTGTGAAGCTGTTGATGGAAACAGCACCGCTGTCCAGTCCAGTTCAACACTACAGATCCTAACTAGTTCAGTCTCTCCAACAGATTTAAGCTATGTTTCTAAATTATACCTTAATTCATGTCCATACCTTCTGTCATTGAAAATGTAAAAGAAGTTTACTCTTATTGAAACATACCCAAAAAATAACATTTGATATGATGGTATTAATTGTTATTGGGAATAATTGTGTTAAGTTCACGTTCAAGCTTTTATTAAGAGTGAATGCTGAAAACTGCTTCATGCATGTAATCCAGTTGCTCGTTTTCTTTACTGTGTTTGACAAATTTTAAAAAAAGGTGTTTCATATAACCATAATTATTCATCCACTGGGCTTTGATTCTGTTGGATGTTCAGACATGAAGGTGCGCAAATATTGTTTTACTTGTGAGAGTATTTCTAAGTTATAACTGAACCACTGAAGCTCAGTGTGCTGGAGCAGAACCCCTCAGTGTCCCGGGTCAGTGCCTCCCCCCTCAGCACCTGCAGTAGGTCCCAGCTGCAGCAGTGCAGTCTCTGTGCAGTCTGACTGAGGGAGGTTTTTGTACGGCTCTCTATCACTGTGTGAACACGTAGCCACTGTGGTAACTCTGACAGTAGTAATCTCCTGCATCTTCAGCAGGGACTCCACTGATGGTCAGAGTGAAGTCAGTCCCTGATCCACTGCCACTGAATCTATCAGGAATCCCTGAGTTACGGTATGTTGCCCCATAGATCAGGAGTTTAGGAGCTTCTCCAGGTTTCTGCTGATACCAGTGTAAATTGTTATTGCCATACACAGCAGTGCTGGTTCTACAGCTCAGGGTGACAGTGTCTCCTATGAGAGCAGATTTACCAGCAGGAGTCTGAGTCACAGTCACCTGTCCTGTGGATTCTGAAGAGAAGAATAAAATGCATATTCATATTATCCATTGGTACATGAGCATGTTACACCTCTGCCCAGATAGTTATTTTATACATTTATTTCATACAGTTAATTTAAGCCTTATACTTCCTTTAGATTAAAATCAAAGATATCATATCTATTTTAATATTTTTTTGTGAATCTCACCCTGAATGCAGAAAGCGAGTGCCCAGATGAAGATGGTGATAAAAGTCATTGTTGTTGTGGGTTCTGTTACCATGAAGGACAGCTCTCAGTCATCAAGTGTTAAACTCACAGGACTATAAACACTCCCAGAGCACTGAAGCATGTGCTGCCAATGCAAAGTGTCTTCTCTATGCAAATGGTCTTCCTGGGTACAGCAGGCACTTGTAGCCCAGCAGTGCTGTGGACTGGAGACTGTGGGCTGTGACAGAGAGAGAGTTCAACAGCAGCACCAGGACAGCAGCAGAGGTGTCAGTCACTCTGGTTTGACATAGAGTCACAGTTCACTTCACACATTAACATTTACAGAAATTACAATCATGACATTGCAGGGTGGTTTAGAAGACCCTGCTGCTTAAAAGGGTGAGAACTATGATTGTTTCTGCACTAGAGATGTACAGAGACGTCATTATCTGTATCTCTTTCTGTTCAACCAACAAACTTGTATGTTTCTATCTCTGTATTTGGATAGAAGACTGAAGGTGGGCGTGGTTTTTACCGGAAGTCATGTTAAATTGGGCAAATGTATGTAGGGACTACTGAACTGCGTTTCCCATAGTTCCACAACCAAATTCCAGAGATAACTAACTCACAGCGTAACTACGTTAAAAGCCATAAAACGTAGGTAATAAAAAGGACCAACACCCCAGAAATCGGGGGCTCTCTCTCAATCTCTCTCTCAGAGTCTCCCTCAGAGTCTCCCTGAGACTCTCTCTCGCAACTTGCGTGCTGAACGCACGCATAAAACTCTCTAATCTGGGCCTGGCATGCACACCGCATGCCAAGGAATTCTGTCCCTCGTCTGCCTTGCGTGCAATAACTTCCCCGGTTAAATAGGCCCGCTCAATGCAGCCTAAAAGTTACTTCGAACCCCGGTGGTCAGCTAGAGGAACAGAGACGCACAGCCAAGAGGCCACGAGGACGAGTGGAACCCTGCCGCAGAGAGTCACGCAGCAAACCCCGGAATCCAGCAGAGCGAAGACCTGTAAGTCCCAAGAGGCCAGCAGCCTGCAAAGAGGATCCAGCCGTGAACGACGGCATCGGACCCCAGAGAGGACGAGCGAGCAACCAACTCAGCGCCCTGGGAAACCAGAGCCGTAACAAGAGAGGACGAACGAGCGAGCAACCAACTCTGCGCCCTGGGAAACCAGAGACCGAAACAAAGAAACGCACTGGACCCGTCTAACCAACGGAGAAAACCCGCAACAGTAAGGCTGTAACACTGGGCACAGATAGATAACATAGCTCAGGTACATATTGTTATATTCATAACTGAATGTAATTAACTGTGTTATTTATTTTTCATATCTGTAATCATTCTTGTGTTTGATCACTGTTTAGCTGGCTCCTAGCCAAGCGCCCGCAGCGTTAGCAAGCAAATATCTGACTACAAACTAGGTTTTGCATGTGATCTATTTAGCTACTAACTTCGACAACCCGGCATTAGTGATCTGCACGATTACATCCATTTTTCCACACTGCATGCGCCATTTTCCTGAATCGCTTAGCTTCAGCTAAGTTTCAAAACTCCCACCATCTCTTTTCCTTTGTTCTCCATGAACACGTGTGTATCGCGCACACACCCAAGGCTGCGCGACCCCACACATAGGAGAACATTCCTACCACTACACACAAGCCAACGCCTATACATTCCTGAACTATATGCACATACATACATACGCACACACACACACACACACACACACACGCATCGTTTATTGTTACATTGTAATAAATCGTGCTTTGCCGTTTAGTACATGTGTTCAATAAACTTTGTTATATTCAAGGTTGTGTGTTTATTAATGTTGCATAAATATTGAATGTTTGCCGACCTCTGCAACTCCGAAGAACTCCGAATGCCTTCACTTTTTATCAATCATTAACGTTATTAATTCAGGTAAAAACTGAACCAATAGTGTTGTGATTTGATTATGATTAGTTATTGATATTGTAATTTTGATTATAATTATTGATTTAATTATTAGTTGGAATTACGTATTTATAGCTATATAACGAGACTAATATATTTTATGAGACTGATATATAAGACTGATTAACCGTAGCTGCACCATTATTCGTAGAATATGTTGTAGAATTTCCACCACGTAAGTGACGCCCTTTGTTGTGGGGAATATAATAAAGTCTTGCGTAACTGGTGCCACACGTGAGGTTTAGATAATTCCTAACACTTTCGGTGTCCTGTGCGAGGAATACTATAACAAATCCCTACATGTATTTTCTAATATTCATTGGCAATGCAATTTTTGTGCCTTCAAATAAAACTACATTTAGAGTTTCAGAAGAAACTTTGAGTTTGCATGTGATTACACTGTCCACTGTGTAATGAGATGTGTATTTATGCATTGTCATGTGTGGTGCTGTATGATAAGGTGTAAAACAGGTCCACCCCACAGAAAGGCAATAATGATAGACTATGATGACCATTCACTGCAAGGTAAAAGTGACCAGTGCATAAGTGTGGTCATGGTTCATTTAGTTGGTAAGCTACAGCATGGGTAAGTAGCATAAATCAGGTAAAGGTTTACTGGATGATGATGATGATGATGATGATGATGATGATGATGATGAAAATTATTGTTATGATTATTATTCTTGCTGTTGGTAGTGATACTGGTATTTGTTTATAAAGGATATACTTTTATTATTATATCACTATATTTATGATTATTATTTCATCATCATTGTGAATGTATAATTATCCACAGGGCATAACTAGAGTAGAAATATTACTGGTCAATCTTGTTGTGCTTCACCATACCTGTATTAATATATTGTCATTCTGCTACAAGTCATAACTTAGCATACCAAAGCTCTGAAGCATGTGCTGCCAATGCAAAGTGTCTTCTCTATGCAAATGGTCTTCCTGGATACAGCAGGCACCTGTAGCCCAGCCACTGTCTCTCTGATGCCAAATGCAGATTTTTCCTTTCAGAGTGTTCCAGAATAATCCATCTTACGTGATTAAAGTTTTTAAAGTGATTTGCCCATTGTGTATGACCACCTCCTCCCATTAGCCCATTGTGCATAACCACCTTCTCCCATTGGCCCATTGTGTGTGACCACCACTTCCCATTGGCCCATTTTGTGTGACCATCTACTGCCATTGGCATGTTGTGTGTGAACACATCCTCCCATTGGTCTATTGTGTGTGACCACCTCCTCCCATTGGCCCTGCAGTGGCTCATCCTGACAAATATGTGAATATCTCAGTGATGCCACAGGCAAGTGTTTCCACTGAAAGAGACCCAGAATCTTTCTAACAGAGCCAACATTTCAAATCTCACAGGATGAAATATTCGCCAAATTACAAGAATATGTGTGCACATATCTCTGTGATCTTACTCTCGAATTCTACATCATTTAAAGAAAGAGTATTCTTATGAAGTTGAATTTTTCTTGTAAAGATTATTATTTTATGGAATGGCAATGTATTTTTATTTATGTCAGTTCATTAACAAATTGAGAATAACTTTTAGGTTTTACTGCATATTTGTATAATCGTAAGAGTATGTTTGCCTGGGTCTTCTGAATCCAGTGAGGTGCAAACATTGGATATACTATGCAGGTACAATAGACTGTAAGTTTCCAAATAAAAGGAGTACAAATAAAACTACATTCAAAGTTTCAGAAGAAACGTTGAGTTTGCATGTGATTGCACTGTCCATTGTGTAATGAGATGTGTAATTATGTATTGTCATGTGTGCTGCTGTATGATAAGGTGTAAAACAGGTCCACCCCACAGAAAGACAAATATGATAGAATATGATGACCATTCACTGCAAGGTAAAAGTGACCAGTGCATAAGTGTGGTCATGGTTCATTTAGTTGGCAAGCTACAGCATGGGTAAGTAGCATAAATCAGGTAAAGGTTTACTCGATGATAATGATGATGATGATGATGATGAAAATTATTATTATGATTGTTGTTCTTGCTGTTGGTAATGGTACTGGTATTTGTTTATAAAGGATATACGTTTATTATTATATCACTATATTTATGATTATTATTTCATCATCATTGTGAATGTATAATTATCCACAGGGCATTACTGTAGTAATAATATTACTGGTCAATCTTGTTGTGCTTCTCCATACCTGTATTAATATATTGTCATTCTGCTACAAGTCGTAACTTAGAATACCAAAGCTAACAAAGCAAAACCAGAGCATCCATGTAAGAAAACCTTAGTAACCACCTATCATGCAGTAGAAACTGCCCAGCAATATCCTTAGAACCACATAGAACGCCATTGCAAAGGTGTTTCTTGGGGGTTGCTATGGTGTTTTAGGTGGTTGCTAGGGTGTTGCTAGGAGGTTGTTATGGTGTTCTAAGTGGTTTTCAGGGTGTTGCTAGGCAACAACTTTGAACACCATAGAAACCTCCGAGCAACACCATAGCAACCACCCAAAACACCATAGCAACCACTTAGAATATCATAGCTATTGTCTAGCAACACCATAACAACTACGTAGAACACCATAGCAATGCCATATCAACCACATAGCAACACATTAGTAACCACCTATCATGCCATAGGAACTGCCCAACAACATCATAACAACCATTTAGAATGCCATAGCAAAGATTTTTCTAGGCGGTTGGTATGGTGTTTAAGGTGGTTGCTAGGGTGTTGCTAGGAGGTTGCTATGGTGTTCTAAGTGGTTTTTAGGGTGTTGCTTGGCAACAACTGTAAACACCATAGAAACCACCTAGCAACACCCTTGCAACCACCTAAAACACCATAGCAACCATCTAGAAACACCTTAGCAACCACTTAGAATATCATAGCTAGCATCTAGCAACACCTAGCAACTACATAGATCACCATAGCAATGCCATATCAAACACAAAGCAACACATTAGTCACCACATATCATGCCATAGCAAATGCCTAACAACATCATAACAACCATTTAGAATGTCATTGCAAAGGTTTTTCTAGACAGTTCCATATGGTATTTAAGGTGGTTGCTAGTGTTAGGAAAGGAGGTCACTATGGTGTTCTAAAAGTGTTTTTTAGTTGCTAAAGCAACAACTTTAACTCCATAGCAACCACCTAAAACACCATAGCAACCATCTAGAAACACCTAAGCAACCACTTAGAATATCATAGCTAAAGTGTCTCCAGCAAACACCATAGCAACTACATAGAACACAATAGCAACGCCATATCAACGACATAGCAACACATTAGTAACCACCTATCATGCCACAGCAACTGCCTATCAACATAACAACAACCATTTAGAATGCCAGTATGAGTTTTCTAGGCAGTTTCTATAGTGTTTTAAGTAGTGACACAGTGTTGCTAGGAGGTTGCTATGGTGTTCTAAGTGGTTTATGGTGTTGCTAGGCAAAAAACTTTGAAAACCATAGAAACCACCTCACAACCTCCTAGCAACCACCTAAAACACCATAGCAACCATCTAGAAACACCTTTAGCAACCACTTAGGAATATCATAGCTAGTGTCTAGCAACACCATAGCAACTACCTAGAACACCATAGCAATGCCATATCAACCACATAGCAACATATTAGTCAACCACCTATCATGCATAGCAACTGCTACTACAACATCATAACAACCATTTTAGAATGCCATAGCAAAGATTTTCTAGGCAGTTGCTATGGTGTTTTAGGTAGTTGCTAGGTGTGCTAGAGGTTGTTATGGTGTTCTAGTGGTTTTCAGGGTGTTGCTAGGCAACAACTTTGAACACCATTCTAAGTAGAATTTTAGCTAGTGCAACACCATAACAACTACGTAGAACACCATAGCAATGCCATATCAACCACATAGCAACATTGTAACCACCTATCACCATAGGAACTGCTTAACAACATCATAAAACCATTTAGAATGCCTAGCAAAGATTTTCCGGTTGGTATGGTGTTTAAAAGGTGTTGCCTAGGAGGTTGCTATGGTGTTCTAAGTGGTTTTTAGTGTTGCTTGGCAACAACTGTAAAACATAGAAACCATAGCAACCACCTAAAACACCATAGCAACCATCTAGAAACACCATAGCAACCACTTAGAATATCATAGCTAGCATCTAGCAACACCCTAGCAACTACATAGATCACCATAGCAATGCCATATCAAACACAAAGCAACACATTAGTCACCACATATCATGCCATAGCAAATGCCTAACAACATCATAACAACCATTTAGAATGTCATTGCAAAGGTTTTTCTAGACAGTTCCTATAGTGTTTAAGGTGGTTGCTAGGGTGTTGCTAGGAGGTCACTATGGTGTTCTAAGTGTTTTTAAGGGTGTTGCTAGGCAACAACTTTAACTCCATAGCAACCACCTAAAACACCATAGCAACCATCTAGAAACACCTAAGCAACCACTTAGAATATCATAGCTAGTGTCTAGCAACACCATAGCAACTACATAGAACACAATAGCAACGCCATATCAACGACATAGCAACACATTAGTAACCACCTATCATGCCATAGCAACTGCCTAACAACATAACAACAACCATTTAGAATGCCATAGCAAAGGTTTTTCTAGGCAGTTTCTATGGTGTTTTAGGTGGTTGCTAAGTGTTGCTGGGAGGTTGCTATGGTGTTCTAAGTGGTTTTATGGTGTTGCTAGGCAACAACTTTGAAAACCATAGAAACCACCTCACAACTCCCTAGCAACCACCTAAAACACCATAGCAACCATCTAGAAACACCTTAGCAACCACTTAGAATACCATAGCTAGTGTCTAGCAACACCATAGCAACTACCTAGAACACCATAGCAATGCCATATCAACCACATAGCAACATATTAGTCACCACCTATCATGCCATAGCAACTGCCAAGCAACATCATAACAACCATTTAGAATGCCATAGCAAAGGTTTTTCTAGGCAGTTGCTATGGTGTTTTAGGTGGTTGCTAGGGTGTTACTTGGCAGTAGCTATGATGTTTTTTTTTTTTTTTTTGCCCCTGATTTTCCCCTTTTTCCCAACCTGAATGTTCAACCGATCTTCTTGACCTCACCGCAGGAGAAGTCGAGTACGTGACTCCTTCGATTCACATGACAACGCTCTCGCCTCTTTTCATGTTGCGGCTGCACCACCAGCTGCACACTGCCTATGACGTCGGAGGAAGACGGAGTCAGCGTACAGTCAGTTCGTGCTGCCGCAGGCGCCCAAGCATGACAAGGAGAGCGCTATTATGATGAGGCCAGCAGGAGAGTTAGGCCGGCCTACCCCATATCGAACTTAGGCAGTGAGAGAGAGAGAGAGAGAGAACTAGAGGGAGGGAGAGTGGCTGGAGAGGGAGGAGAAAAGGGAGAGAGAGAGAGGAGAGGAGAAAGAGAAAGTGGAGAGAGAGGAGAAGAGAGAGAGAGGGTGGAGAGAGGAGAGAGAGAAGGTTGAGAGAGAGGAGAGGAGAAAGAGAGAGTGGAGCGAGGAGTAGAGAGAGAGGGTGGAGAGAGAGGAGAAGAGAGAGAGAGGGTGGAGAGAGAGGAGAAGAGAGAGAGAGGGTGGAGAGAGAGAGAGGAGAGAAAGAGAGTGGAGAGAGAGGAGAAGAGAGAGAGAGGGTGGAGAGAGGAGAAGAGAGAGAGGGTGGAGAGAGAGGAGAAGAGAGAGAGAGGGTGGAGAGAGGAGAGGAGAGAGAGAGTAGGTTGAGAGAGAGGAGAAAGAGAGAGTGGAGAGAGAGGAGAAGAGAGAGAGAGGGTGGAGAGAGAGGAGAAGAGAGAGAGGGTGGAGAGAGGAGAAGAGAGAGAGGAGAGGAGAAAGAGAGAGTGTGGGGAGAGAGAAGAGAGAGAGAGTGGAGAGAGTGGGTTGAGAGGAGAGAAAGGGAAAACTGGGAGAGTGAGGAGAGGAGACAAATTGAATTTCTTGAAGTAATAAAGCTGGTAAATAACAAGTTATTATTTTTAAGAATAAAACTGATGATTTATTGTAATTTTTGTGTCTGGAGTCTTATTTTTATATTAGGAATGAGTGATTGGTATAAGGTCATCATGTTATTATCATGAACTAAACTGCCTTTAATATAAACTTTAATCTTACTGATCGCTGACATTAAATAATCATGTTATATTATATTATATTATCTGAAATATAAAAGAATTCATTTGACCATATTAGCATTCCTCTTTAAAGTGGTAGGTGGATAAAGTATAAATGAATGCCTGTACATAGAAGGACAAACATAATTATTATCAATTGACCATTTAATGAACAATAAAGAAACTCATCATCCTCATGAGGCTACATGTAGATTTCTCACACAACGGAGATGCTGCACTCAGACAGTGTGTACTTTGCTGCTCCTCAATCTGGACTTCCACTTGCAAGTTGAGAACGATTTTCTACAGTTAGATGCCCATCCTAGCACCAACTGTGATAGAATGATTCTGCACATAGAATGTATATTTTGTTCCCTTATTTAGTTTCCTTCCTCCTCCTGTATCCAGGCTTGGAACCGGCAGAACAGTATGCTTGCAGTCATACTGTCCAGGCAGAGTTAAAGAAACTATATACAATAAGAAGAAACTACGTACAAAAACAAACCAGAAAAAGATAGCTACTGTGTGCTGTAGTCATGCTCCTGTAATGCAGGTATAGCACCATTAGGAGCAGACACTGCAGCCGCCAGTCTGTCCCCGAAACTGTCCCCAGACCGCTGGGTCACCTGGTTGGTTGGGATGAGCGTCGCCCTCCTCCCTCCGGTCATCCCCTTCCACATCCGGCTCCACGATGTCCCCATTGCCAGTGCAGAGGTTGTGGAGGAAGACATGAGGACACCACCACTGGCACGAAGGTGGACTTCACCCAGGATCAAAGTGCAGTTTCATTGATATTCTTCTCCACCCTTGTTAGTTTAAATTTCAAATCTATCTTCACTTGTGTTTACTGATTTTAGAGATCATTTCACAAAATGATCCCTCCCTGGATCCGCTTTGTTACCTGTTCCCCTTATTTATTAGTTGTTATTTATTAGTTGTGTCCTCTTTTACCTCGAGGGCCTTCAGGAAGATGCTGTGCCACCAGGTCTTCATCATCTTCATCATCCCAATCGCCCTCTCCACCACACACCTGGCCTTTGAAAGATGCCGGATGTACCTGGCCTGTACGGGGTTTTTGATTGGCTCCCTGAACGGGGTCATGAGGCACGTGGGTGCCGATAGGCAGGGATAGCCTCCATCCCCAATGATGCTCCATCCTGGAGGCGGGTGGAGCTGCTCCACATAAACCGAGCTCCACCACAGGGCCCGTGCTTCATGGACAGCACCAGGCAGGCCTGCGAAGACATCGAGGAAGCGGCCTTTGTGATCGCAGATCACCTGGAGCTGAATGGATTGAAACAGCTTCCTGTTGAGGCGGTCTTCCTTGTTCAAGGCAGGTGGTTTTATACGGATGCGGCTTCCGTCGATGCTGCCAGCCACGCGATGGAAGGCAGGGGAGCCAGCCAGGCTGGGGCAAAGCCTGCACCAATCTCCTCCAGCTCATCTTCTGAGGGGAAACGGACCACCCTTCCCAATATCCCCATGATGTGCTTAGCCACCCGGTGGATAACATCGTGGGTCCTGGTTCTGGGGACCCATCAAAGGCCTCTGACCTCACACGATAGGAAGTGGCACCAGCCAGCCGATATAAATACATGGCAACCTCCAGGGCTTTCCCCGTCCATGCTCCTTTCGTAGCCCAGAGCGTGGACCGAGGCTTTCACTGTTTGCCTTGATAGGCCAAAGTCTTTCCTCAGGTCCCCTTCCCCCATGTGGAGGCGCAGGACAGGGGTGTTGGGATTTAAGCCCAAGTACTGCCCTCTAAACGCAGCCTGTAAGAGGACAATATTGTAAATTACGTGTTTAATTCTTTTTAAGTGTTCACTGTAATATAGTTCTTATGTCTATTTAGTTGTGTATTTTTACACATATTTGAACAAATTTGTGTTCAAAGGTTACAGTATATAAACAGGTATTTATAACGTATTTAATGGATTTATTCATTTATAATTAAGTTTCAAATTAACATTCATCTCTCATGTAAAATCTGTGATTAATATATCAATTGTTTTTCACTTGTTATTAATTTTAATGTTTTTTTTGTAATGTTTTTCCTTCGTTATTAATTTTAATGTACATTTTACCTTATTACGTGAGCCGAACATTTTATCTTATTACCTGAGGTAAACTGTTAGGCTGATAAAAAGTAGCCCAACAGGTGTAATACTTAAAAAAAATTATTTAAAAAAAAAGTTGCATGTGATTCATAATCCAGTATCATGGCAAACATATTTTTTCTGGTATTTGCCCATAACCTCCTCCTCCTCCCCCTGCTCCTCCTGCTCCTCCGTGCCTCATTATGTACTTGAACAACATGAAGGTGAGAAATTTTCGATGTTTTGAGTGGTCTCATTCACTTGGGGAAAAATACCAGGAATAAATCCTGATGTCTGTAGGCTCACACTGAAGTCATTTGACAAATATATTGACAACCATCCTAAACCAACAAGATTAGGTTGCTACAAGTGAAACTATGGCTTAGTGGGGGAGCAAGTGAGGGAAGGAGAGAGGTGAGTCTTCAGTCTGTGCTTGAAGGTTGAAGACCAGACGAGCAGCAACTTTCTGGATGAGCTGCAAGGTTCTGATGGAAGATGCTGGAAGGCCAGCAAGGAGGGAGCTGCAGTAGTCTATGAGAACTACAAAGAGGAATTAATAAGAAGTCCCATTAAATTTTATGTCCCTTTATCAACCTGTGTTGACTTTGTAAAAATGCAAGTTATAACATATGAGTTAAGTAATATTTCATCATTAAATGATAAAAAGTATGCAAATAAGCAATGAAAATAAATTTTTAGATTATGTTACTTGCTTCTATATTTGTTATGAAGAGATTTTTACATTTTATTCATTTGTATTATATTTTTCTAAATAGCCCATATGAACACTTTTATTTTAAAACAGCCTAAATAACACATCAAATTTTTCTTTCAAAAATGGCCTCATTTGGCCTAGAAATTAAACCATATACAGTACTGTACCATTATAAAGGTGACTGTGCTGGAATGTGCTTCAACATCATAGAGGAGGCCTGTGTGAGACGGTTGTTGGTGCTCTTATAAAACTCTTGCTTGTTCAGCACTGTAAACTCTTACCATCATTTAAAACATTTTATTCTTTTTAATTTACAACATAGAATTGGACAGAATTCACATCATTCTGTTTCCAAGCAACAGTAGTAAGTTCAAGTGGTTTAGAATTTTCAGTATTTCAGCCTCTATGATGTCACAATAGGAATGTTCTTAAAATGCAAACAACTATCAATTCATATGTCATTTGGATTTGTCGATTATCGATTGCAACAATATCTTACCAAAATGTTACAGTCACTTAATATAGTAGAAGACAATATTGTGTTCCACCACTATTTTCTTGGACAGCTACATCCTTCAGACTTGTAAGTAGATACCTAAGTTTTTGATTAGAGATGGTATCATAGACATGTTTTCTGTCTGAAAATAATATTGTCATATTTATTGAAGCACACTGTTCTAACTACTATCCATGACAGAGCTGGGTGAAGGGAGTTATATCAGTGTCTGTATTTCATACCCAGTGATTATGCACATAGATCAGAGCAGATCAAGATGTTATGAATGAAAATTATAATGTACTGCTTTTATGTACATTTAACTTTAAATATATGGGCATGCTGTTCAAATGAGTAGACCATGTTAGATTGACAAACTATTCATTTCTCCAAGAGTTTTATCAGTCAGAGTAGAAAGACTCTCAGACACTGCTCACCTTACACTGCTAACATTTACCTTGAGTCTGATTTATGTAGGTCTAGCTCTGAGTTAGAGCTCTAGTTCACCCAGTCTGCTTGGCTCCACTTAATGAGCAGCCAGCCTCTGACTGTTCACCTCGTTCTCAGGCTCTTGCTGAGTCTGTTGAATTGTCTCCACACAGCAGTTCCTCTGCTTATGCCTCTGCTGGAGGAGATGATGTGGGGACAGAGGCTGAGAGTCTACCAAGGCTCTGTGCTCACGTGGCTCCTGGCCATCACCATGGAATCAAGGATGCCTCTACCTGCCAGCACACATGAGTCTCTCTCCTCTGTCTTAGGATGTCCTGATCAGCACCAGCTCCAAATAAATGCATTTGGTTACGCAGTAAGAGAGCGCCCACGCTACAGCGCTCACTATGAAATCATGCATATGATGTGAATATTTGCAGATTACCATGAGCAAAGGGTATGTGTTATTCCATACGGTTATCTGATTAAAGACTGTTTGTGCTGACCTCATCAAATGAGGGCCATTTGATGCTAAGATTACAACATTCTGTTGTATGATTCAGACAAACCAATATGTATTTAATAATATCAGTCTGGGCCACATACTGATAAATAACTAGTCAGGACAGCAACGATTTTGTTCTGTACTTAGACTTGATGATTTTCCACACCACAAGGGGGAGCCATCCTACTGTGATATAAGAGGGGTTATATGATCTCTATTTGAGAAGAACCACAGAGACACCATAATAATGATTATGAAACACCTCTGTAGAACACACATCAGTCCAATGGATGGGCCGATACTGCCTCACTTTCACACTGTATTCAACACAAGGGAAAAAATACCCATAAAATCACATTTGATATGATGGTATTAATTGTGATCGGGAGTAATTGTGTTGAGTTCATGTTCAAGCTTTTATTAAGAGTGAATACAGAAAACTGCTTCATGCATGTAATCCAGTTGCTTGGTTTCTGAACTGTGTTTGACTTGGATAAATTCACTTATTTTTCAAAAAAGGTGTTTCATTTAACCATAATTATTCATCCATTGGGATTTGATACTGCTGGATGTACAGACATGAAAATGCACAAATATTGAATTTCTTGTGAGAGCATTTCTAAGTTATAACTGAACCACTGAAGCTCAGTGTGCTGGAGCAGAACCCCTCAGTGTCCCGGGTCAGTGCCTCCCCCTTCAGCACCTGCAGTAGGTCCCAGCTGCAGCAGTGCAGTCTCTGTGCAGCCTGACTGAGGGAGGTTTTTGTACTGCTCTCTATCACTGTGTGAACACACCATTACTGCTGATCACATGGTAACTCTGACAGTAGTAGAGTAGTAGTAATCTCCTGCATCTTCAGCCTGGACTCCACTGATGGTCAGAGTGAAGTCAGTCCCAGATCCACTGCCACTGATTCGATCAGGAA
The DNA here is from genome assembly GCA_022829145.1 of Albula goreensis. NCBI lineage: Eukaryota > Metazoa > Chordata > Actinopteri > Albuliformes > Albulidae > Albula > Albula goreensis. The sequence continues at coordinate 41,513,151 of CM040747.1, read as the reverse complement.
TCCCTGAGCTACGCAATGTTGCATAGTAGATCAGGAGTTTAGGAGCTTCTCCAGGTTTCTGCTGGTACCAGGCCATAAAGTGATAACCACTACTGGTGTACACTGCAGGGTTGGTTTTACAGCTCAGGGTGACAGTGTCTCCTATGAGAGCAGATTTACCAGCAGGAGTCTGAGTCACAGTCACCAGTCCTGTGCATTCTGAAAGGGAAGAATAAAAAAAGAAAAAAAAACTTATATTATCCATAGTCACATGAGAATTTCACATTATTGCCCAGGTAGTTATTTTATGTATTTTTTTAATCCATGTACTTTTTATACTTCCATTCCATTAAAATCAATGTCAGTATAACAATTTGAATATGTTTTATGAATGTTACCCTGAATGCAGAAAGCGAGTGCCCAGATGAAGATGGTGATAAAAGTCATTGTTGCTGTGGGTTCTGTTGCCATGAAGGACAGCTCTCAGTCATCAAGTGTTAAACTCACAGGACTATAAACACTCCCAGAGCACTGAAGCATGTGCTGCCAATGCAAAGTGTCTTCTCTATGCAAATGTTCTTCCTGGGTACAGCAGGCACTTGTAGCCCAGCAGTGCTGTGGACTGGGGTCTGTGGGCTGTGACAGAGAGAGAGTTCAACAGCAGCACCAGGACAGCAGCAGAGGTGTCAGTCACTCTGGTTTGACATAGAGTCACAGTTCACTTCACACATTAACATTTACAGAAATTACAATCATGACATTGCAGGGTGGTTTAGAAGACCCTGCTGCTTAAAAGGGAGAGCACTATGACTGCATCTGCACTGGCTGTATAAGTGAGGTGCAGATTTACTTCTGAGCTCATTTTTGGGGCTCATTGTTGGCTTTTCATAAATGTAAGGAAAAAAAGGCGCAATTACGATCTTCTTGGAAAAGACTTCTTTACTTACAGGAACGGCAGTTGTCAGAAATACGTGAAACGCACTCTGGGTTCAGCGGAGTCCAAATGAACCCTAAACCCTCAGTGAAGCCTTCTTTATACAGATACATATCTTTGATCAGGATTAGACGATAATTAAATAAGCATCAATCCTACCATCACTGGTCTAGTGAGGGTAGTTCATGTGGTTGGATACAGTAGATATGATAATTGGATTATCTTCTGTAGCCAGAACAGCTGTCAATCACCCATCACCGGTTTCTTTAGAAGTATCAACTGCCGCAACGGCTAGCTACAGCCAAAGAAAATGTAATATTCTGGAGTATGTTACATTTGTAAATATGATATATTTTGCTTATCAATCCTTGATATTACATGATAGTCATTTAGCTGATGCTTTTATCCAAAGCAACTTACAGTTAAATAGGATGACCAGGGGCCAGTCCCCCCTGGGAGCAATGTGGGGTTAGGGGCCTGACAGTGATGGTGGTTAAAGTGCTAGACCTCAGGGGTCTTGATCATTTATCTTAGCCACTATGCTACAGGCTACCCCTGTAAGCTGATGCTTGGAGGATGCAGGCATCGATCCTGCTACCTCTCGCATGCTAAGCCAGCGCTCTACCATTTGAGCTAATCCCCCAATTGATGTTCTCATAAATGTGCCTGTGAGAATTAAAATATGTTTCGGTATTTTCTTAGGGCTTGATTGTCAGTACGCCGGTCTCTTAGCCGAGGTTTGTGTTTGTTTTTCCCTGTCCGTGTCTGCCACATGCTTTCGTTTTCAGTTTCCCTGTGTGTCAGCCCCGCCCCCTGCTCCCCCTGCTCTCATCACCTGACAAGATTCACCTGCCTGCCTGCTCACCTGTTCCCCATTTCTCCTCATTTACTGCCTACTTACACCCTGCCTCTTCCTGTGTTCTTTGCCAGTTTGCTCCAGTGCTTTCCCTGTCTTGTTCCTGCCTGTTTTTAATTCTCTGCCTGTTTGTTGACTTTACCTTGTTGCCTGTTGTTTTTGATTGTTTGCCTCTGACTTCTAGCTTTGACTCTGCCTGCTCGTCAACTATGATTCTGGTTTTGTGATTTGTACTTAAGAAATAATCACCCTTTTTGAACCTGTCCTGGTTTCGTCTGCACTTGAGTCCTAGCCTGATTTATGACACTGATATTGAAAAAAGAAACATATACATACAAACTAACCCGATATTGCCCAGTGAGTAAGGTATTATATCAATAAGCAAAGCTGTGAGTCTAATATAGAATAAATTCAGTGCTGTATAACCTGAGGAGACACAATCCCCATGACACAAGGCAGAAGTGATAAGAGGATTATAAAGTTAGCACAGTAATTGCATACTGCCGAAGTGATCAGAGGATTATAACGGTAACACAATTATAATAAAGTTATATTTTATCACATTTTCTCATACATAGGGCAGCTCTATGGGGCACTTCATCATGTTTTCTCATGCATAGGGGCACCCAGAGGGCACTTCTGTGGCACCAGAGAGTGCAACTGCCCCCTGTGTTGAATTGGAAATAACTATCATTCCCTCTCAAGGCTCAAATATCCTAAACTAAAATTCAGTCTCAGTATATTTGTGTATAAGATGTGAATTAGATGTATAAGAGTTTGTTGAACCACTGAAGCTCAGTGTGCTGGAGCAGAACCCCTCAGTGTCCTGGGTCAGTGCCTCCCCCCTCAGCACCTGCAGTAGGTCCCAGCTGCAGCAGTGCAGTCTCTGTGCAGTCTGACTGAGGGAGGTTTTTGTACGGCTCTCTATCACTGTGTGACCACCCAGCTACTGCTGATGTAGTGTGCACTCTGACAGTAGTAATCTCCTGCATCTTCAGCCTGGACTCCACTGATGGTCAGAGTGAAGTCAGTCCCAGATCCACTGCCACTGAATCGATCAGGAATCCCTGAGTAACGTGATGTTGCAGCATAGATCAGGAGTTTAGGAGCTTCTCCAGGTTTCTGCTGGTACCAGGCTAAACGGTTATTGCTGTAGACAGCAGGGCTGGTTTTACAGTTCAGGGTGACAGTGTCTCCTATGAGAGCAGATTTACCAGCAGGAGTCTGAGTCACAGTCACCTGTCCTGTGCATTCTGAACAAAAATAAAAAAACAAGACACATTCATAACCATACTTGAATAAGCATATTTTTATGCATGTAATAAACAGTAAAATAATAATTTTTGAACAAATATATGGTATATTCTCATAATACAGATTTGATTGTTTCATAAATCTCACCCTGAATGCAGAAAGCGAGTGCCCAGATGAAGATGGTGATAAAAGTCATTGTTGCTGTGGGTTCTGTTGCCATGAGGGACAGCTCTCAGTCATCAAGTGTTAAACTCACAGGACTATAAACACTCCCAGAGCACTGAAGCATGTGCTGCCAATGCAAAGTGTCTTCTCTATGCAAATGGTCTTCCTGGGTACAGCAGGCACTTGTTGCCCAGCAGTGCTGTGGTGGCAGACTAGGGCTTATGGGCTGTGACACAGACAGAGCAGTTTAACACTGGTGTAACAGTGTCTGGACAGCAGGATCACAATCCAAACCAACATAATTCACATTTTGCCATCATATTCTTTTTCTCACATGTACCCCTGTTAAACAGTGCAGTGTAAACCTTTGAGGCGGTGAAATTGCACAATTAGATTTTAACACTTTGAAACCTTGGATTTTGCCTAATTTTCGTGGTGTGAGTTATTTATGTCCTATCACTGCTGCACTCACACATAATCCATACTCTGATTGTTTCCCATTACACTGAAGGACCAGACATGGCTGACTACTGCAGCCATTGCTGTTTTTCCACTGTAGTGAAAGAGGATTTTGCTGCTCTCTCCATCGTAGTCAACAAGGACAGGGTATCACCTGAGGGGTGTGGAACAAGTGTGGAAGTGTCTCTGTATTGTGGCGCCGGGAGAGGTGGAGGGAGGAGCAAGCTCCTCAGCTCCTCCCACTGTACTGCTGTCAGTCTCCTGGTTCCCTCCCTCAGCCTGGAGAGTTAACTGGAGCTGCAGCAGCAGAGGCCTCACAAACAGGCAGCCTCACCTGAGAGTGATTTCTAATCAACTCAGCTGTGAGCACTTGCCTTCAATTAGGCCATATATTTAAGAAGATTCTTATAGGCTGAAGGGACACTTTCTCATTAGACTTTGAGCTTTTGTGTGGCTGTTTAACTTGGCTTTGCTGTTTTTTTGTTTGTTTTTGTTAAAGCTTGTTTTTGAGTATTTTCTTGTTTTGTAGCTCCCCCAGAAAAAATAAATAAATAAAAGAATTTGTTTCATTGGTTTTCGAATTACATTGGTTTGTTTCCCAAGAATTTTTAGCCAATAAGTTTGATTCAAGAATATGATCATTCATGCATTTTTGCATCAGTTTTACATTTTCAGATGTATGAGGTTATCATCTATGAGAACTACACAGAGAAATTAAGTCCCATAAAATCTCATGTCACTTTATCAACTTTTGGTGGTTTTTAAAAATGCAAGTTATAATATATGAGTTAAGTAATATTTCATCATAAAATGATGTCATGTATTCAAAGTCTCTTCCTCTATAGACTTTTACATTTTTATTCATGTGTATTATATTTTTCTAAATAGCCCATATGAACACTTTTATTTTAAAACAGCCTAAATAACACATCAATTTTTTTTTTTTTTTTCAAAATTTGCATCAGTTGTTTTTGAGACTTCTTTTAGACTTGAGTTCTTGGTGCTCTTATAAAACTCTTGCTTGTTCAGCACTGTAAGCTCTTAACTGTTACTGAAAACATTTTACTCTTTTAAATTTACAACATAGAATTGGACAGAATTCACATCATTCTGTTTCCGAGCAACAGTAATAAGTTCAAGTGGTTTAGAATTTTCAGTATTTCAGCCTCTATGATGTCACAATAGGAATGTTCTTAAAATGCAAACAACTATCAATTAATATGTCACTTAGAACAGTAGAGGACAATATTGTGTTCCACTATTTTCTTGGACAGTTACATCCTTCAGACTTGTAAGTAGATACCTAAAGCTTTTTCTCAAATGCAGTGTCTGTTTATCATTACTTCACAATTAATTGATCAGTTCTGTGCCTGTATCTAACAGATAAGCAATAGAAATTACAGGAGTTTTAATGTTTTACCTTCATATAGCTCATTAGCAAGCCAGCTATGCAGGGTAACTCAAGTAAGGGTGTCATATCATATAAGAGAATGGTCAATGTTGGTGCAAACTTGTTTTGCCTTAAGGTGCTCATATTTCCATTCTGAATTAATTACAATTCACAAGTAATTTTGATAAAAGTTTAATTATGAAATAAAATTGGTTGTTTGAAAAAAGCCATTTGGAAATAAAATGTGTTATTATGAAATAAAGATTATTAATTATTACACTGTTATGAAGTAAAAATGAAACATGATTATGGTATTGTGAAAATTGGTATGATAAAATTATATTTTATCAAAATTACTTGAGAATTACTTATTGAATTATTTCACAGTGTATTTATGAGTTTATAAATGAATTAGATTATTTACTTCATACACGTATTTGATAATTTAATTTTGATTAAAATGGCACTCCACGACTATGATGTCACAATGGGAAGGAAGTCCAGATGTAGAACACTGACAACTGATGCAGAATAGAACATAAAGAACAGACAGAAAGGACATCCCTGGCCTACAATTCTGAAGTCAGTAAAATCAGTGCATATTAAAGCTTGGCTAAAACGCTGCATTATCCAGGGCATTGTTGTGACAGAGCTAAGGGGTACCTTTACCTGAAATGGTACCTTTACACAAAAATCACAGGGGCTTGTTTTGCCTTCTTGTTCGGTAAGTCAATCATGGTTTGGTAAGTTCCAAACAAGTCATGAATGTGACTGTCATTTACATGGTGATGTTGCAGAGTATGGTGTCTGGTACAAAGAGAGGACAGTACAGTCATTTGAGATGGGCCCAGGTGAAGTTGTGTTTTCTCCTGTCTTGTATTTGAATGCCATATCATTTGTGCCAAGCTGAAGTTTCAAATACCTGAATTCAGGATACATGCAAATCAAAAGTATCTATCAATAGCAAGAATTTATTTGTCTTTCAATAAATAAACATTGTTGGCTAACTTGAAATTACAAGTTGTTGTGGCTGGCTGTGATTGATGTTCTCACGAGATGCCTGTCACTGCAGAATGTCCCTCGATCCCAGCGGAATGTCCATGGAGGTTTGAATCCTGGTGTTCGCTGTAATTATCTCCCTCATCTGCCTGACCATCCGCCTCGTACCCGATGAATCTCAGCCTGACACTGAAAGGAGTCCTGGACTTGCGCCAGTGAAGAGTGCACCTGGAACGACTAAGTCTATGAAAAAGAAGCACAAAGGTAGGATTACAGGCTCAATTCAGTCAAATTGACAGTCCATCCTTCCTACAGTAGCATGGGAGTATTTTCTCCCAGTCAGCATTCAGGAAGTGGAGGCATCAGTCTGTCTTTAAAACAACATTTAAAGTAACATTCACCACTGCAACAGAGATGACACTTAGTAACAACAGAGGAATCAGTTACATGGTGGAGGTATCAGTCACAGTAGAGACGTCCCATGTGCAAAGAAGATAAGGTTTGACCAGGCCTCTCTGCTGATGATGGAGACATCCAGCGAGACCGAGTTGATTAGAGGATGGTATCATTGATATGTTTTCTGTCTGAAAATAATATTCTCTGATTTATTGAAGCACACTGTTCTAACTATTATCCATGACAGAGCTGGGTGAAGGGAGTTATATCAGTGTCTGTATTTCATACCCAGTGATTATGCACATAGATCAGAGCAGATCAAGATGTTATGAATGAAAATTATAATGTACTGCTTTTATGTACATTTAACTTTAAATATATGGACATGCTGTTCAAATGAGTAGACCATGTAAGATTGACAAACTGTTCATTTCTCCAAGAGTTTCAGCAGTCAGAGTAGAAAGACTCTCAGACACTTCTCACCTTACACTGCTAACATTTACCTTGAGTCTGATTTATGTAGGTCTAGCTCTGAGTTAGAGCTCTAGTTCACCCAGTCTGCTTGGCTCCACTTAATGAGCAGCCAGCCTCTGACTGTTCACCTCGTTCTCAGGCTCTTGCTGAGTCTGTTGAATTGTCTCCACACAGCAGTTCCTCTGCTTATGCCTCTGCTGGAGGAGATGATGTGGGGACAGAGGCTGAGAGTCTACCAAGGCTCTGTGCTCACGTGGCTCCTGGCCATCACCATGGAATCAAGGATGCCTCTACCTGCCAGCACACATGAGTCTCTCTCCTCTGTCTTAGGATGTCCTGATCAGCACCAGCTCCAAATAAATGCATTTGGTTACGCAGTAAGAGAGCGCCCACGCTACAGCGCTCACTATGAAATCATGCATATGATGTGAATAGCTGCAGATTACCATGAGCAAAGGGTATGTGTTATTCCATATGGTTATCTGTTTAAAGACTGTTTGTGTTGACCTCATCAAATGAGGGCCATTTGATGCTAAGATTACAACATTCTGTTGTATGATTAAAACAAACCAATATGTATTTAATAATATCAGTCTGGGCCACAAACTGATAAATAACTAGTCAGGACAGTAACGATTTTGTACTGTACTTAGACTTGATGATTTTCCACACCACAAGGGGGAGCCATCCTACTGTGATATAAGAGGGGTTATATGGTCTCTATTTGAGAAGAAGCACAGAGACACCATAATAATGATTATGAAACACCCCTGTAGAACACACATCAGTCCAATGGAGGGGCCGATAGTGCCTCACTTTCACACTGTATTCAACACAAGGGACTGAGGTGGCACCCAAGTGACCGTAGTATTGTTGAGGATAATACAGTAACAGCTGTAAGGGTGAGGAAGAGTCAGCTCAGGTGTGAAGCTGTTGATGGAAACAGCACCGCTGTCCAATCCAGTTCAACACTACAGATTCTAACAAGTTCAGTCTCTCAGACAGATTTTAGCTATGTTTCTAAATTATTCCTAATTCATGTCCATACTTTCTGTCATTGAAAATGTAAAAGAAGTTTACTCTTATGGAATCATTCCCAAAAAATCACATTTGATATGATGGTATTAATTATGATTGGGAGTAATTGTGTTAAGTTCATGTTCAAGCTTTTATTGAGAGTGAATGCAGAGCACTGTTTTATCCATGTAATCATATTTTTAAAAAAGGTACTTCATATAACAATTATTATTAATCTGTGGGGCTTTGAAACTGTTGCATGTACAGACATGAAAATGCTCAAACATTGTATTAGGTGTGAGAGCTTCTGGAAGTGATAACTGATCCGCTGGAGCAGAACCCCTCAGTGTCCCGGGTCAGTGCCTCCCCCCTCAGCACCTGCAGTAGGTCCCAGCTGCAGCAGTGCAGTCTCTGTGCAGTCTGACTGAGGGAGGTTTTTGTACGGCTCTCTATCACTGTGTTAACACACCACTACTGCTGATCACATGTTCACTCTGACAGTAGTAATCTCCTGCATCTTCAGCCTGGACTCCACTGATGGTCAGAGTGAAGTCAGTCCCAGATCCACTGCCACTGAATCGATCAGGAATCCCTGAGTAACGGTATGTTGCAGAATAGATCAGGAGTTTAGGAGCTTCTCCATGTTTCTGCTGATACCAGGCTAGGAGGTGATAACCACTCAAGACACGAACTGCAGGGTTAGTTTTACAGTTCAGGATGACAGTGTCTCCTATGAGAGCAGATTTACCAACAGGAGTCTGAGTCACAGTCACCTGTCCTGTAGACTCTAAGGAGAAGAAAAAAAAACAGCACACATTCATAACCGTACTTGAATAAGTATATTTTTATGCATGTAAGAAAAATAGTAAAATAATACATTTTGAACAAATATATGGTATTTTCACATAATACATATTTGATTGTTTCAAAAATCTCACCCTGAATGCAGAAAGCGAGTGCCCAGATGAAGATGGTGATAAAAGTCATTGTTGCTGTGGGTTCTGTTGCCATGAAGGACAGCTCTCAGTCATCAAGTGTTAAACTTACAGGACTATAAACACTCCCAGAGCACTGAAGCATGTGCTGCCAATGCAAAGTGTCTTCTCTATGCAAATGGTCTTCCTGGGTACAGCAGGCACTTGTAGCCCAGCAGTGCTGTGGAGGCAGACTGTGGGCTTCTGGGCTGTGACACAGACAGAGCAGTTTAACGTCTCCAGAGACAGACCAGGGTCAAAGTCCCAGTGCCCCACCAATGGGTCAGCACAAACACATGACTAACTCTGTGCTGCCAAATGCTGCTGTTCCCATTCAAAGTGTTCCAGAAACCATCTTTTTCATTAATTACAGGAGTTTTTGAATGACATCTTTAAACCTCTTACTCAAAACCTCCAAACTAACAAACATGGCCACCTCTTCCCATTGAACCACCAGACAGTGGGTCATCCAGACAGATGGCGGTGCCACATGTTAGTGTTTCCATTAAAGAGTTCCAGATTCTGTCTAACAGAGTTAAAGCTTTTAATGTCAGAGAATGAAAACTATATCTATTTGAATGAAGATGTGTGCACATATCCCTTTCATCTCTCTTATCACTGACATATGAAATAAAGGCCAGTGCCATGTTGCTCTGTCTATTTAAGATTTTTTGATCAGTTTTTATCATATTGTTAATCTGTCCCAGTTTGTAACACCAGTAATATTTTCAGGGCCATCTCATTGGTGCAGACCAGCTCTGATTAGCACTGGCCAGGTCAGGATTTGATACCGAACTATAGCTTCCAATCCAACGGCCAGTACACGATTGAGGGGGTCATATGTGATGGACAAGCGCCTCACCAAATTTCTACAATAAGGAAGGAGAGAAAGTTCTGTCATCAATGGGTGGGCTCAAACCACCAACCTTTTGGCTAACAGCAAACACACTCGACCTATTGCACCACAGAGACTACGTTGCACCCCTTCTTTTGGCCTGCATTTAACAGAGTAACATATTGGGAGGGCCCTCAGCATGAAGAGGGTAAAAAGGGTTAAGTGCATGTAATATAAATGAATTGTTTTGCTAAAGATGACCCTGTGCAAACTTATGTGTGCATCTGGTGGAAAAGTACTGGGGCAACTAGAAGAGATTGTGCAGAGAACAAGATGTTTTGCAAAACTGTACCACGGTTGTCTTGAGGAGAAGAACAGCTATTCAAAATTCAAGATTTCTTTATTGTCATTTTTCTTGCACTTACATTCAATCAACAATGAAGTACCGTTCCTCCTAGGGCAACAGTGTACATAAATTAAAATAGAGAATTAAAAGAGCTTTTATTAAAAGATTTGTATAAAATATAAAAAATACAGTAAGCAATAAACATATAAACATGTAGCTATACACAATACACAAAACACATACACACAATACAACCCAATACACATGGTGCACCAAAGAAGAAAAGAAAATTAGCAGGATATCTGGAGGGGAATAGCAGCATATACTGTAAATTACCTTTGTCTATACAAAAAGTGCATTGTGCAGTGTGAAAATGGCGCTAGTGGAGAGAAGTGTCTGGTACTATGGGGAGTTTATGGTTTAGTGGTGGAGGGGGTGCAAGAATGTTTATGATCCTCACAGCCTGGCGTATGAAGCTGTTTAGAAACCTGCTGGTCCTGGTACGGATACTTCTGTACCTCTTCCCAGATGGCAGGAGGGAAAGCAGGCTGTGGGAGGGGTGGTCGGGTCCTTGGTGATGCTGGAGGCTCTGTGGGTGCAGCGCTGGTTGAAGATCTCCAGCAGGGAGGGGAGAGGGACACCAATGACCTTCCCAGCTGTTCTCACTATCCTGCTCAGCTGTTTCTGTTTGGAGGTTTTGCACTTTCAGAACCAGGCAGTGATACAATAGGTCAGAACACTTTAAATGGTGCCCCTGGAGAAGGTGGTGAGGGCCAGAATGGGGAGACTGGCCTGTTGGGCCTTCTTGACGATGGTCATGGTGTTGCTGGTCGAGGTCAGGTCATTCGCCATGTACACTCCCAGGAAATTGATGCTACCAACCCTCTCCACAATCGCACCATCTACGGTCAGCAGGGGTGGTGGTCCGTGCAGGCCTTCCTGAAGTCAATGACCATCTCCTTGGTCTTGTTAACATTCAGGGAGAGGTCGTGTCTGTTGCACCACGCTGTCAGCTGTTCCACCTCCATCCTGTATACTGACTCATCACCTTTGCTGATGAGACCCACAACTGTCGTGTCATCAGTGAACTTGATGATGTGGTTGTTGCTGAATCTGGCAGTACAGTCGTGGGTCAGCAGGGTGAACAGCAGGGGGCTCAGGACGCAGCCCTGGGGTGAGCCTGTGCTCACTGAGGTGGTACCTGATGTGTGGCTGCAGACTCTGACTGTCTGCTGCCTTTGTGTCAGGAAGTCCAGGATCAAGTTACAGGTGGCAGTATCCACATCCAGCTTCTCCACCAGTTGCTGTGGTATGATGGTATTGATAAATACATGAATATGTCAAAGAGCAATCTGCATGTTCAAACTCCAATGTGCTGTCAGCCTCTCCCAAAATGAAGAGAGAGCCTCCATCTCTGATCAGCACTATGGGCAGTTATGTAATTCTCTGTGGGGCTGTGGGACACAGTAAGGACTGCCTCAGATACCAAAGTGTGTTCTCCACTCTGTTATTATGGGGTATTTACATGCAGATATACAGTGGTGCTCTGTCTATCTCTAATGGTCAGTATATGTAATGGCAGCTTGTGTTAAGTGGGTCGAAGGGAATTCCTTCGAACTGTCCTGGACAGAGGGTTCACTGCTACTCTTTCCACAGATATGGTATGTATAACTACAATACATTCAAAAGATTTAACCAATAGAATTTCATGTAAGAGCACTGATAGTAAGAGCAACTTTGAAATGTTTGCCATTTGATTTTGTTTCAACTGTCATTCCTTCTCAAGGCTAGGATATGATGACAATAAAATGCAGACTCAATATTTTTGTGTATTAAATGTTGATTAGATGTATGAGAGTTTATTGAACTGGAGCAGAACCCCTCAGTGTCCCGGGTCAGTGCCTCCCCCCTCAGCACCTGCAGTAGGTCCCAGCTGCAGCAGTGCAGTCTCTGTGCAGTCTGACTGAGGGAGGTTTTTGTACGGCTCTCTATCACTGTGTGAACACACCATTACTGCTGATCTCATGGTAACTCTGACAGTAGTAATCTCCTGCATCTTCAGCCTGGACTCCACTGATGGTCAGAGTGAAGTCAGTCCCAGATCCAGAATGTGTAATGATCCCCATCACTGTCTTTATGAACAGCAGCGCTGGTTTTACAGCTCAAGGTTGCAGTGTCTCCTATGAGAGCAGATTTACCAGCAGGAGTCTGAGTCACAGTCACCTGTCCTGTGGATTCTGAAGAGAAGAAGAAGAAAAAAATCAACCACACCACTTTAATATCTACTCAAATATCACACCTTTGCCCATATATAAATATCTTACAAATATTTACCAATATTATTATAATTCAATTAAAAACAGTTGAATAAAATGTTCTTGAGTATTTCAAAAATCTCACCCTGAATGTATAAAGCGAATGCCCAGATGAAGATGGTGATAAAAGTCATTGTTGCTGTGGGTTCTGTTGCCATGAAGGACAGCTCTCAGTCATCAAGTGTTAAACTCACAGGACTATAAACACTCCCAGAGCACTGAAGCATGTGCTGCCAATGCAAAGTGTCTTCTCTATTCAAATTGTCTTTCTGGGTACAGCAGGCACTTGTAGCCCAGCAGTGCTGTGGACTGGAGACTGTGGGCTGTGACAGAGAGAGAGTTCAACAGCAGCACCAGGACAGCAGCAGAAGTGTCAGTCACTCTGGTTTGACATAGAGTCACAGTTCACTTCACACATTAACATCTACAGAAATTACAATCATGACATTGCAGGGTGGTTTAGAAGACCCTGCTGCTTAAAAGGGAGAGCACTATGACTGCATCTGCACTGGCTGTATAAGTGAGGTGCAGATTCACTTCTGAGCTCATTTTTGGGGCTCATTGTTGGCTTTTCATAAGTATCCTGTTAAACATCTGTCTGTCTCCATGGATGAGATTTAAATGATTTAATGTGTCAAAACAAACAGTGCCAAAATCAGGACAGTGTAGTTTCATCAAGGAACAACTGAATCCTGAAAGAGGAAAGAGTTGTTCCTCGATTAGAACACACTGTCCTGATTTCGTTCATTTTGACACATTACTGTAAAACACTTTGTCATGTTGGTGATTAAAGCACTTGCAATTCTGTCACCAAGTGTTTGAACTCTTTCAAAATCTGATAGATGTCACGTGTTGCTTTAGAAACTCATATATTGAAGTTTTTATTTAACAATGTATTTTACACTAGAAAGTACTCACAATTCATATTGACTTTTAATTAAACATACAGTGCTGTGAAAAATTTTTGCCCCTTTTTGATTTCCTCTTTTATTTTATATTTTTCTTGCTGAATGATTTTAGATAATCTAATAAAATATAATATTAGACAAGGGAAACCCACAGAAACATAAATCATAGTTTTTACATCATTATTTCATTCACTCATGAGAGTTAGTCACCAATTACCAATATTGTCCCTGTGAAGAAGTAATTGCCCCTTAAAGTGAATATGTGGCTGGACCA